>JBCFYV010000012.1:33329669-33400295 GCA_039000515.1 Timema cristinae | reverse complement strand
AACTTTCACGGGGAAGTAAAAAACAGTCCCTTTAACATTAATGATTTTTATTAAATTTGACAAAAGACCATCTTAACACCAAAAGTTTAACTATGTGCTTGACTTATTTATTTTTTTTTTCAGGAGTTCTGAGCAGTTAAAGGGATAAAACTTCCTGTGGCATATCAACAAATATCCACGCATTTTTTTAAGAGAGACGTCTTTTTTGGGCTTCACGATCTACGGGGTAAAATAAAATTAAAAAAATTTACACTTTTTAGGGCACCACCCATTTGAAAGGAAATCTCACAAGCAATACAGAATTTATTTCTAATGGAATTGGCTATTTTAAAGATTTAAAAGCACAAAAACAATCTAGATATAAAAAAAAATGCGATCTTGTTAAAATTTTACCTTTTTTGGGTTGTTTCTGTTTATTTTGATCTTAGAGGCAATTTTTGCGTGAAACGTCGCTGTAAATGAGTTTATTTCACTTTTTTATAAATGTTTTATACAGGTGAATAGTAATTCGTGAATACTTAAGTAGCACATGATTGGGGGGTAGATAATATATATGTCGAAAACACTTTTTCAAAAAATCGTTTTTTCCTCCCTTTTGAGAAAAATGACATTAAATTAGAGAGGGGTGGTGTGAAACTACGGACGGTTTAAAAGTCCGTGCAAACCCGGGTGGCTCCCTGGGCGCCGCTCGGGGGAGGCCAAACAGAATAGACCTAACGTAGCCGGGGTGATATGGAAATAGTTTTTCAAACCTAACAACTCCAAGCCTAACGAAATAAGCGTAACAGTGGAGTCGTTAAAATAACAATCGTTTCATTTTGTCCCAACTTTTGATATTATAAAATTTTTGTGGTAAGAAAAATTTTTAGGGGCCCCCTTAGAAAGTTATTTTACGTTAGCCATCTTAAAAAAAGGTACCCTAAAACTTTTTTGGGGTAATTATAACGTAAGTTGTAATAATTTTCTACGGTCTGTTAAACTTTTTAGTAAAATATAGAGGAAACATTATTACAAAACGGTTCTTAATTTTATTTTAATTCGAACATTTTTTTGTACAATCTCGAAGTGAAAGCTTGCGTATATTTAACATTTGTGGAGTTTCCCCTTTCATATTATTTTTCTATCACGGCCAGAAAACGTTGGTTTGGGGATTTTTTTTATATTTTCCTAAGCCCCAATCACAATGTGAAGTGTGATAGCTGGAGCTAGCAGAAGTAGAAAGAACGGTAAAAATAAAAGTAAAATTGTTTCTTAAATGTTTGACTGCCAAAAGTGATATAACAAATCAACAAAATATTGGGGTTTTGCAGATCAATGGTTTGGGCGAATGGTTTCCCTGAATATTGTGGCTTTTGATGCTGTCAGTTAACACCACCCCTATGGTGAATGTACATATATCCACCTGTTTTATGGGGGGCGCAAAAAAGAAATCACCCCCGTGAAGAAATCTACCTGGGCCGCCCTGGGCAACGCTGTGCCTAAAACTTAAATCAAACGTATGTTAGTTCACAGTGGTTCGGGGGTTGATCCTACATGACATATTTTGTTCCAAACGGTGTATGGATTGGGTGTGCCCGGCGAAGTTGTTGACGTCAACTGTGAACAGTGCAGGATTCGTGCCACAAGTCCTCAGTGACGCGGGGGTTGTCAGGGGGGTACACCAAGACTTTTAATGACCCGACAATAACCAAAAATAGTGATGTGAGGTCCGGGACCTTGGGGTTATTCCACCGCTCCCCATGCCCCCCTATCCTCTGGTTTGGGTGGATTTTAAAAGTAGTTGCCGCATTTGTTCCCCATAGGTGCAAGGGCGCTGTCACACTGACACCACTCCCTTTTTTGCACAAGCAAATTTTTAAATCTCCAGCAGCCCTGGGGAAAAAGTGTCAAATATGGGCCACAATTGCATCCCCAACCATGCAGGGTATACATTAACGCTGAATCAATGTTGATACGCACGAACACGAGTGGCTTGCGGTTTAACAAATGCACACATTTATTGTTATTCATTTCCTCTATTGTGAAAGAGGCTTCTCATCAACAGAAAATTCCCAATGAAGTCCAATCCGCCGCATGCTGCTAAGCCTTGGAAAACTTACTCGTTTGGGAAAAATCATCGGGAGCAGATACTGTGTTGCTCCTGTGGTTGGGGATAGCCATAACACGCCACACTACATAAAAGACCCCTGTGAATTGCTAAATTGTGTCGTCTCGGAAATTTCACTACGGCGTGTTGGAAGGGTTAACTACACCAATTACGAAACTGCAGTTTGTACTTGCGCGGCCCCACCTCAGCCACTCGTTTAAAGGGTCCCATTATACCTGTCTGCCCACGGTCCGCATAACTAAGACCCCCACTAGGTCATCTGTGTGTGAGGGGCGGGGCTTCTTGAAAGCTCTAAGCGGTTGGTAGGCGTATCGTGTAGGGGATACTGTCGGGGGACCCCTTTGAGCTCCCCCCTCGGCAACTCCGGGGAGTCGGGCTCAAGAATGGTGTCGAGGAGGCAGCAAAGTGGTAGGAAAGGAAGGTAAGGCGGAGTTTTTCAGAACGAAAGGGTTTAAGAGAGGCTGTTTGGAGGCTGAGCTACTAAATTCCTCGTGAGGGGGGATCACTAGGAGCCCATTCCCCCTTCATCCCGGGACAGGGAGGTTGTTTTTTTTTTTCAAATAACCCAAGGGAGGTGGCATGGAAGGGTTGGTACTGGGGTTTTTGGGGGCCCCAGTATCCGGAAAGGCACTCGTGGACTTGGTCTAGTCCAGCGAAAAGATTTTCGGACCCGATGGAAACAGTGGTTGCATTGTGAAAGGCTCACGTACCTATGGGCAGTGTACTAGCGGAATCCCCTTTGGGGTGTTTTTAGAATTTGTTGGATCCCTCTGTCTCCCGACAGCGCTGTTTTCCAAACAGCGCAAAGCACGTTTCACGCCGGATAACATCTTCCCGGGAAGTGATCAGCGTACAGCCGTGTCACAGGTCTGCTCGGGGGCCAATGCTCTCATAGTCATTACCATATTTTACGTGTGTGTAATTCTTTGCGCTACACAATACTCACCCCGCATTTTGTCTAACATCTAATCGCAAAAGACTAAGACTATTAGATTTTTAAAAGTGTTGCCAAAAATCACCCCTCTCTAAACCCTTTAAAACGTTTTCTCAAAAGTTAGGAAAAACGGATTTTTTGTAAAGAAGTTTTTGACTTATATTTCCCCCACCAAAATTTTCGGGAAAACTGTCCATTATGTGAATTTTTACTTATCCTGTTTTAGTGATACAATGTAAACCTTTTAAAAATCTTATAAATACATATTGCTTTTTCCCCTTCTTTTGGACATGAACCTTTTTTGTGGATTAACGAACCATTAAAACCCACTTTTTTGGATGATGGTCTAAGGCGCTATTTTTGCAAGGGGATAGACCCCCGACATTGGGGATTTTCGGTTTAATACTGGTTGTGCGCCCCGGGTTTTTTTTTTCCCAAATTTTTCCCCAAAATCTTTCTTTCTCCACACAAACGGGGAAAACATTAAAAATAAAAATTTCAACCCTTTTATCCCCTTCCAAAATTAGCGTAATTTTTTACATAAGTGTACCCCCTGCATGGTTAATGGTTTTTTAAGGGGGCTGTGCTATATACTTTTTTGTTTAAATAATGATTTTTCCCGGGGAAGTTCAAAAACGCATTGGAACTGCGGTAGGCTGCCGCCTAAAGGGGGTTAGGGAAAAAACCCCTTTTTTAGGGAAAAGGGAAAAATTACTTTTGACAAAAAAAATTAAATTTTTAAAATTTTAATTTTTTAATTTTTATGTATTTTAGGGGAAAATTTTTTTCAACTAATCAACGCCCTTTTTTAAAGGGGGCCCGCGTGCACGGGGAATTTTTTAAAATTGGCCCCAATTATTTAGTTGCCTCATCAAAACCCAAAATTGATAAATATGGAGCGTTTTGGACCTTCAAGGTTATTTTTTTTCAAAATTTTGGGCTTGGGAAAAAAGGGGGTTAAGGGGGGAAAAACCCCCCCCAAAACCCCCAAAATTTCTTTTTTAAAATTAAAAAGATTGACTCGTCCCCAAACTTAAATAATTTTAGATTTTTTCCTTTTTTTCAAAAATTTTTGTGGGGGAAGGACCACTCTAAAGGGGATTCTAGATGCATCCAATTTTTTAAAAAAAAATTCCGTAAGAGGTCACCCAAATAGCTTCTGTATGAATATATTTTAAAAAACCAAAAAACGAAGTGGGGCCCCATTCCAATTATTTCAAGGGGAAATTAAATTTTTAAAAAAATTTTTGGGGGGAAAAAAATTTTAAAATTATTTCCTTAAGGGGAAATCAATTTAAAAAAACAAAAAATCCGGGGGGGGCCCTTTTTTAAAAAAAAAAAAAAAATCGGGGGGGAGGACGACTTCAAATAGATTCGGGGAAATATAAATTATTAAAGAAATATTGCTGATTACTTCTTAAAATAGCTTTTAGAAGGAAAAAAAATTTTTCAAATATTACTGTTAAAGGGGTTCTACCCAAATTTCCTTTAGGAGAACCCAAAAATTAAAAAAAAAAAATTGAACCACTGTTCTAAAAACTTTAAAAAAAAATAAAAATTTTTTTAAAAAAACTCTAAAAAAAAACCCCCCAAATATTTTTTTTTCTAGGAAAAATCCCATTTTAAAAACTTAAAAAGGGGGAAGGGAGTGTGGTGTGTGTGTGGGGGGTGTGTGGTGTGTGTATGTGTTTTATATAAAAGGGGGAAAAAAATTTTTTAATTTTTATTATTCCCCCGGAGGGCATCACTGAAAGGGGTGGGGCCCTTTGGGATAAATGAACAGGTAAAAGGGGGTGGTGACAAAAATTTTTTTGGCAACCAAAACTGAAAAATGTGCATGCGGAAATGCTGTTTATTTCAAGGTTTTTTTGATTAATTAGATGTAAGATTTTTTTAAATTTGACCCTATGTTAAGCTTTTTACTAATTATTTTCCCCAATTATTAAATTTTTAACAGAAAACCTGAATATTTTGGGTTTTTTTAAAATTTTTCCCGTTGCCTTTTGGGGGTTCAGCTGGTTTTTTCTTGGCTGCAGCCTTTTTTAGTATCGGGGGCAATTTTTTTTCTTCCCCTTGAGACTATTTTATTTTTTTACAACCCTTTTCCCTCAATCTTCTAAAAACCCCCAAAAAAAAAAATTAAAATTTTTTCTGAATGCTTAGAAAACCCCCACCAAATGTGACGGCAAAATAATCCTTTTTAAAACATTTTGGGGAAAACCCCCAAAAATAAAAAACGTTTTTTCATTGAAGGAAAAAAATTTAAAAATTTAAACCCTTATGAGATAATTGACAAAATTATATGACAATGCAAAAAATAATATAAAATTTTTAAAACTCATTAAAATTTAATATAAAACAATACATCTATTATTTTAATTTTTGGGGGAAAAGTATTATCACTTAAACTTTAAACCTTAAAATATTTCTTTTTTCCCCCTTTAAAAATTTTGTAAAAAAAATAAAAAGGGGATTTATTTAAAATAAAGGTTTTCTTGACCATCCCCGTCATATACAGCCCCTTTTTTTCATGGAAAAGGGTTTTTTTAAAATAAAAAAAATATTTTTTGGGGCCCAAAATTAATAACGTTTTCTTTTTTTAATGGTATTGTTAATACCTTTAAGGGGTTTTCCCCCCCTAAAAATAACTTAAATTTTTTTGCCTGTTTTATACGCTTTTTGGGTCTCAATAGCCCCGGAATCAGTTAAAGGGGCCTTTTAAAAAAAATTCCCCCCAAGGAAAAAAATTTAAAACTGCACTACTTACGATCTGAAGGGAACTGTCTTCAATAAAACTACTATGAGAAAAATTTTATTCACAAGGGTTTTAATTTTAAATTTTTACTTCGGGGGCATGTTTAAAAAAAGAGTAAAATCAGATCCAAAAAAAAAGTGAAAATTTTATACTTTAAAACCGGTATAAACCCACGAAATACATAGAACGGGGATTTTTAATTTGTGAAAACCAAAAAAAAAAATGCTGAAAAAAAAAGGGGAAATTAATAGAGCACTCTTACCTTAAATTTTAAATAAATCAAATTTTATTTAAGCCAGAAAATTTTTTTGTTTTAATTTAAATACATGATGACCCATAAACCCCACCCCCCCCATATCTGTGCATTAAAAAATTTTTAAAACCAAAATTTAAAATTTAAAAACGGTGGCCGGGGCGCTCCAAGTTTATTAAACTACGCTCCCTGTTATATCTTCCCCTTTCTCTAGCAGGAATTCCCCCGGCCTTCCCCCCTTGGGGAGGGGGGAGGGGGGGGACAGGGGGAGGGGGGGCCCCACACGTCGGAAAGGGGGTTTGGATCCTTTTTAATTCTGGCCTAAAAATTTCTAAAGGGGAGGTTCCCCCTACCCTTAGGGGACCCCCCCCCCAAAAAATACGGGGGTTTCAACGATAGCCGGGGGTTTTTCTTTTTCCTTGGTTCAAAACATGATCCTGGGGGGCCCCCCGCGAGCTAGTGTTCGTGTGACGCGCGTCGGAATAGTGTGTATGGCCAGAACGGGGTTCCGTGAGTATATTTAACATTGAAAGTAAATTGCCCCGTGAACGAACATTTTAAGAAATGTTTTTTAAATTTTTTTAACCTTGTTATTCAGTAGTTCCGGCTAATGGGCATTAGCTCTCACAAGTAAATGGCTTTTCCCCCCAATTTTCAAGGTAAAAACAACGGGTTATGAAAAACGCTGCGATTTGGTTCCCAAAAGGCCCCCGACCATCCTTCAGCTTTTTTAAAAAAATTTTAGTAGTTTTTCTTTTTACATTAAAAACCTTTTCTAAAAAGGGGAAAATGGTTTTAAAAAAAAAGGGGAATTATTATAACCCCCCTTTTTTGAATATTTTTAAAAAGTTTTACCCTTTTTAAAAACTATCTTAGTAATAAGCCTAGTTTTTTTTTAAAAGTGTAAAACCCCCCTTTTAAAATTTTTTTTTTATATTAAGTAGAAACATTTTTTCCCAAAATTTAATTTTTTTTTCTGGTTTGTGAATATTCTAGCATTAAGTGTAAACTTTTTTTTAAAAAAAAAATTTGTTTTTAATTTTTTTAATCTTTATTTAAGCTGTTTTTCCTTTAAAACATTTCAAAAATTTTAAAAAGTAAAAAAAAGAGAAAAAATTGGGTTTACGTGACACGGACCGTGTGAACCCAAGTTTTCATTGAGGGATTTGGGGAGTAGGCGCGGTTAAAAGGGGTTTTAAAAATACTTGCAAGATCACCCAATTTTGTTTTTTTAAAAAAAACCATTAAAACCCCTTCCAAATTAAAAAATCAGCTAAAAGATTAAAAAAATTAAGTAGTCAAAGTAATAGTCTGTAAAAAAAAAAAAATAAAATGAATTACACTGGTTAATTAAAAAACTAAAAAATTCACTGACTAAAATAATAAAGTAATTGTTTTTAAATCAAAAAACAAATAAAAAAAAAAAAAAATCCCCAAAAAATAATTTTTAAGAAAAAAAGTTTTTTTGATAAAAATTTTTGCCCCCTACTTTACATTATAAAGGGGGGTTGCATAAATACATAAAATGAAATAAAATTTATAACGTTTATTAAAAAGAAAAAAGGAAAAAACAAAATAAAGATAAAAATTTTTTATTGGTTTCCCCTTTTTTTCTAACCCCAATTAAAATATAAATGGGAATAACAATTTAAATAAAAATTTGATGAAAAATTTCAGCTGGCTATTTAAAATTTTAAAAATAAAAGCCCCAGTTTTTTAAAATACCTGTTGGGGTTTTTTCGTTTTTTAATACAATTTTTCGCTAAGGGGGTTGGAATTTTGGGAAATTAAAAATTTGGAATTAACCCCAAAATTTCGGGGGAGGAGAGGGGGAAAAAACCCTTGGGGAAAAAACCCCCCCTTTTTTTCACCCGCCCCAATTCGAACCTGATCCCCCCATCCTCAGAACCCAAAACTCAAAACGACAAGCGGTTAGCCAATTTTCGCCACAGAGGCTGGGGAGCTGGCTAGTAGCATCGCGGCCTAAAAAATGGCATTTGGGGAAAACAATTGAAAACCTTTTTTAAAATGCACTGGGGGGCAAGTTTTTGTAAATTTGAACCTAGCCAATAATCACTAAAACTTGTTGCAGGCAAGGAAAACTCCCCCCCAATAGGGGTCAACGGTTTTAAATTTCTGATTTTTTCCTGGAATAGACTAATCCCCCAAAAATGTGTGATTAAAAGGTTTTTCACTTAGGTAAGAAATTTTTAAATTTTTTTGCTCGGGGGTTTTCGAATCCCCTAAAGGGGCACTGTGACTGAAAACTAAAAATTTACCGGTAAAATAGTGTTTTAAAAAAAAGAAAATTTATACGGATGAATCGAGGCCACAATCGGGGGGAGCTAACCATGTCCCCCTGTTTAAAATAAAAACCCCAATTTTTACATCACATTTTTACCCGGGGGTTTACCATTACTGAACTCTCTATCAAACTTTACAATAGGGTTACATTTTTTGAAGTCAAACCCCTCAATAAGAGCACGGCTTTACTAGCCCTTTTCAACAGGGTAAAAATTTTAAAAAGAAACCGCGGGAAAACCCAAGGTCCACTTGACCAAAAAATGCCACAAAGGGGAAAAAGGAAAAAACCCCAAATTAAAAAAAAAGTAAACGAGACATTATAAAGGGCCCCGGGGGAAAATTCCAAAGGGGAAAATCAATTACGTTAGTAACTCCCAATAACTGTGAGCTAACTTTCCTTTGCAATCATAAAAGGAGGAAGCCTCTTAATGAATCGAACCCCAATGCTTGAAAAATTTAAAAAACAATAACAGAATTTTACTTTAAATTTTTAACCCAAAAATAAAATTTCCCAAAGCAAAGAGGTTGCATATTACGAATACCCATTTGTAAATCATGTTTCCATTTTTGGGGAATTGGTTTTTCGAAAAACTAGCTCCCCCAAAACTGACGTGTAGTAGGAAAAAACCCCACACACAGGGGGGCAGACAAAAAAACTTGAGCGTTCCACTTTTCCCCTTGGCCCCAGTGTGTATGTGTATGTCCTCCATTATATTATAAAGAAAAATGGAAATGTGGGGGGAATTTTTTTAAGGGAAAAAAACCCCCATGACTTTTTTTTACTCAAAGTTTTTAAAAAAACTCTTTTTTTTGTGATCAGTTTTTAAAAAAAACCCCAAAAAAGTAGGGGTTTTTTTCCAAAGGGGTTAAAATTTTTTAAAAACCCCGGGGTTTAAAAATTTTTTGTTTGGGCCCCTATCCCGGGAAAAATTAAAAATTTTAAAACATAGTACATTTAAAAAAAAAAAAAAATGTTTTTTTTTTATATTTTATTATTTTTTTAAATTTTATATTCTTTGTGTCTAATATTATTTTTTTCCTGCATCTTTTAAAAATTTTAAAACATTAACAAAAAAATTTTGTTTAAATTTTGTGTTTTTTTTGGGGGCCCCCCCCTAGTATTGGAAAGGGGAAAAATAAAATTAAAAAAAAAAAAAACCCCTCGGTTTTTTCCAGCATGGCACTACGACTCAAAATTACCAGGGGGCCCGGGTAAATTAAAAACAAAAAAAATGAAAAATTCAGATAAAAAAAGTTTTTGAAAAAAGGGGAAATTGGGGCAATAAAAAAATGTAAAAAAATAAAAATTTGGCACTTTTGTGGATTTATTATTTTTTTTTCCTTTTTACCACATCCCAAACCTCCCCAGGGGGAATTGGGGGAAATTTTAAAATTCCCCAATTTAAAAAAGTAAAAAACAGTATTGTTGGGGAAAAAAAAACAAAAAATTTTTAAAAAAAAATTTAATTTTTAGACAAAAAAAGAAATTTAATTAATTCCCCAAATTTTGTTTTCCCCAAAAGGGAAAAAGAATTCTGTTTTATAGGAAAAACAAAAAAAAAGAAAATAAAAAATTTAAAAAGTTGAAGATTTTTTTGGCCTCACCACTAAAAATTTGTATATTGACACCACTCAAAAAAAATTTGGGGTTTCACTTTATTTAAATTTGAATTCTTACGCAAAATTTTAAAACGAAAATAAAATTTTAGTTCTTGTCACAAATTAAAATTTCCTTTTTCTATTTTAATTCATTTAAAAATTTTTTTTTAAAACCCGGGGGCCCCCCGCAGTTTTTTCCCCATGCTAAACCCACTCAGAAGAAAAAACCCACCTCGTCTTTTTTAAAAATTTCCAAGACCAATTTAAAAAGGTTCAAAATTTTTTAAACCCCCAACCAAAAAAAGAAAACAACTAAAATGAAAACCAAAAATTTTAAAATTTGGGGTAGGAAAATAGGGGAAAAATCAAAAAACATGCAGGTTTAAAATTAAAAAATTTAACGTTTGCAAAAGAAAATGAACATTTTTTTTTTCTTAGAGAATTCAATGAAAAATTTCCCTCTGTCAAATTTTAAAAAAGTCTTTTTTTGGGGGTTTATTTTCATCAAAATTTTGGGGTCTTTTTTTACGAACAGATCTGCTACTCACTTTTTTTGATAGAACTGCGCATGCGTTGAAACAACATTACTGAAATCATTATAATTAAGTCAACAGACTTTTTAAAAGGGAAAATGAATATGTTTAATAAAAAGGTAAGTGTTCTTTAAATCAAAATTCCTTATTTAGATTTTTTTAAAAAAATTTGTTACGTTGTTCTTTCCCCTTTTTTTTTTAATTTAATAGATGAAAATTTGTTTTTATTAGTCGGCCAAAACCCCCGTGTTTGGCCTAACTTCGAATTTTCTTAAAATTCGTGGGAAAAAAAATTGGAAAAAAGTTCAAAAAAAATTAAAAAAACATGGGGGAAAAAAAGGGGAGGGGGGAAAAAAACGCACAACATGTATTTTTATTTTAATATTTTTTAATTTTTTATAAATTATTTGAAATTATATAACTAAAATTAATTTTAAAAACTTTTTTATTTAAAAAGTAGCAAGAAAATTTTTTTTCACAGTTTTACTCGGGGATGAAACTTTTTTGATTTATTTTTTGAAAACCCCCCGCTTTAAAAAGTGAAATAGAACATATACTGGAGTTGTCATTCTATTTATCTTTTATCTGGGGCGTATTGTATTGGGGATACTTTTTGGTTTTTTTGTTATCATTTTTGTTCTTGAGCTAATTTTTGGTTTTTTAAAATAAAAAAATTTTGTGTACAGTGAGAAAATTTTCCCGGGGACATTTTTTTTTCTTAGCTTGAATTTTGTATTGTTTGCCCCAGATTTTTTTAATTTTTTTTGCTATCCCCCCCGTTCACAATAAGGGGCGGCACAAGGAAAAAAAAGTTTTTCCCCCAAACCCCTTGTTTCACACGCCATGCGGTGTTTTTTTGGGGGTTTTTAAAAATGAATTTTTTTTGTTTGAAAAGCACGTTTACCCTTTTTACATCGAAAATTTTTTAAAAATTTTAAAGGTTTACGATAGTATTCAAAAAATATTTGACTGCAGAAATATAAAAAATTTTTGGCCCCCGATAAAAGAATTGATTTAAACAAAAAGTAAATTTTTTTAATTTTTGTGACCGAGTCAAACAGGAAAAAGAAAAAGATTGCATGGACTCCCAAAAACTCTGTCTCCATTTGGTTTTTTCCCCCGAGGACACAATAAACCCTCCCCCTCGCCCCCCGGGGATTTTTTTAACTGAGGGGGAAAAACCGCCCGGGGGAATTGGGGCGCCTCTAGCCCCCCCCACCCCGAAGAGAATAAATAAAAGCCGATCTACTGGGGGGGCCCGGGCCCCCTGTGACAGTGCTCTGAATTAAAAGGGGCCGGTCGGGGGGGCCCCGATTTTTGAAATCTCCCCTTTTAAAACACCCGAGAATCTTCCCGAACAGTGCCCCCCCTTTCCCCCCTTTTTTTCTACATTGCTTCCCGCGCTTTGTGAGCACGTGATTTTCCCGGGGGTTTATAAATTGGCAGGACTTAGTGCCATACAAAAAATTCTCCACTTCCCCTATGGTGAGGCACTTGGTGTAATTTTTAAAATTTAATTTTCCCCTGTATCAAAATTTTTTTTTTTGGAAAAAAGTTGGATTCTAAATTAGTTTTGGTCGATTTTTTTTTTAAAACAATTTAATTTAAAATTTATTATTTTTTTGGGAAAAATTTGCGATTTTTTTTTAGGGTCGGGGCAGCGCATTTTAAAATTTAAAAGGGTTAAAATTATTCTTTTTGGGGGTACCCTTTTTCCCTTTAGGATTGTTTTGGGTATTTATCCCGCCATTTTGATGTGCGGGTGTTTAGTTATATCGTCCTTTTTTTGTTTTTTTGGGGGAAAATTTTCATTTGGACGATCAATGGTTACCCCCCCATTATTGGGGGATTAATTTTTTCCCTTGATCCAAATTTTTGTTGGTTAACCTTTTGGGGTCGCAACCCCCGCTTTTAGTGTTTTTTTTTTGTTAATTGAAAGGGTTTAAAAAAAAATTTTTAAAGGATGTTTTATATAATGGCCCCTTGGGGGTTTTTTTTTTTGAGTTTAGAATTTTTGGTTGGAAAACCTTTTTTGGGGAAAACTCCCCCCTTTTTAAAAAGTTTTGGGGGGAGTCGCCGTTGGCGAATATTAAAATGAAAAATTTTTTTATTGTTAAAATAGGGGGGTTATTGTTCCTTTTTTTCATTCTTTATTATACTTCACAAATTTGATGGAGGTAATTTTAAAAAAGTTTGTTTATGCGGGGGGTACCTGGGGCCCTTTTTTATTTTTTGGGGTGCCCCCCTTTTTTTTTGTTTGTTGGGGATTTAAAAAGGGGCTTCTTTTTGTTTTGGGGCCTAACTCCGGGCTTCCCCCCACTCTTTTCTCAGGGGAGTATTGTTATTGTTATTATTGAAAATAAATAAACTTTTTTTTTGCAAACCAACCGGGGCTTTTTTTTGGCATATAAATAAAAAGGGGGGTTTTTTAATTTTTTTTCCCGTACATCGAGTTTATATCAGGGTGAGATTACGGGGTTTTAGCTCTGATTCAATGACTATGACGTATGTTAGTTTTTTTCATACGGGGGAATTCAGAATGGAAGGGTGTTAAAACAGCTATAAAAAAAGTGTATTAAATTTTGACAAAATTCCCCAAACTAGTGCCTATTTAAAAGTAGGTTTTTCCCCGATCACCACTAAAAACAAATTAAAAAGAAAGCGAAATCAAAAGGGAGGACGTTTTTTTCTGTAAAAAACCCAAAGGGGAAAAACGTGACCCCAAATTTTCCAAAGTAGCAAAAGCAAAAACAGATTTTAAATTTTTGGGAAATTGGGGTTTGAGACAGTAAGCAGTCAAAAAAAGATGATTTATGAAAACTAATCCGGGGCTTTACAAAAAAACCCCTTTTTAATTTTCGTCGGAACCCCAAATTTTCAAAATCTGCACCCCAAAAAAAATAGGAAAGCGTTATATCCTAAGTATAAAATTTTACCCCAGTATTTTCCCGGCAGAGAAAAATCAAATTTTGGGTTTGGAAAAGTGTGAAAGGGAAAAAATTTTCTCGTTTGGCCCCAAAAGGAAAAAATGCGGGGACCCCTTTTTAAAGTCGGGTTGGGGAAGGGTTTTGGGCGTAATGACCGGGGTTGGAGTTTTTAATAAAAATTTTCACGAGATTTCGGAAGAATTGTTTTAAAGGGAAAAGTTCGAGAGAAAAAGGAAAAAGTTCAGTATTGCAGGGAAAAGACGTTTAAAAAGGTGCAACCCCATGAATTTGATCTTTTTGGGGCCCTTTTTTACAGTAACAATTCCCCTTTTTTGGGAAAAAGGGTACCATCTTTTTTTGGGGTTGGGGTTTTTTGGGGGTTTAAAGGGCAACCTTTTTGTTTCCCTTGGGGAAAACCCCCTGTCACAATGTTTACGTGTTGCTCATTTGCTGTCGATATAGGGGGGGTATAGGTGCACAAAGTGTGGGAGGTGGCCTGTCTTAAAAAAATGGAAAAAGTCTACAAAAAACCCCCAAAACGCGTTCATTTGCCCCGGGGGTTTGGGTGGAGGGCTTTTTGGGGGAACCAACCCCTTTTCCCCAAAAAGGAAAACAAAAAAGTAAAAAATTAAAAACGAAAGGGCCCCGTCGAATTTTTTTGTATCGGGAGGGGGGTCCCTGTGGAATGTTTTCCCCTACAATTTTTTAAAAATGCACCGGGTGGCTCAGTTTTATGGACAAAAAATTCCAAATTTTTTTAAATACGCCCACCCCAAAGAAACATCTTACCAGTGACTTTTTTCCAGTCCCCGGGGGACAGGTTTTGGTGATAGGGACGTAAATTTTTTTTGGGAAACGCTATTGAAGGAACGTAGAGGAATAATGAAAAAGGGGGTTGGGGAAACAGATGATTTTAAAATTTTTGTGTCCCCCCGGAATTTTTGGTTTTTAAATTTCCCGGGGAAAAATTGGGGCCTTTTCCAAATTTTAATGTCAAAAATAACTAAAAAATTTGTACCGCCCTCCTTATCCTCAATAGATAAGGGCAGGCCCCCCCCCCAATTACACAAAAGAAAATAAAAAAATAAAAAAAACAAACGAAAATTTTTCAGAGGACAAAAGGGGGGGGGGCAAAAAGAAAAAGGGGCCTTTCTTAGGCCCCTAAAAAAAGGGGTTTGCGTTCCCCCGTGAATCTCCTTAATATCATCCCCAAAATTTGGGGGTTTACAATTTTGGCCCCAAAAGGGGAGGGGGTTAAAAATCTTTTTTTTAAAGAAAAAAACTTATTTACCTAAATTTAAAAGAATTTTTTTAAAGTTTTTTAATTGATTAAAAAAATTGTTTTTTTAGAAAAGAAACCCCAATAGAAATATGAAAATTAAGTAACAAAAAATAGATATATATTTATTTTTTAAAATCTGTAGAAGTTGGGGTTTTACCCCATTTTTAAAACTTTTTGTCATAAAGACAGGGGTTATGCCCATAAAAATTACTTTTGCCCAAGACATGGTTATGCTCATGAAAAAATATTG
The DNA here is from genome assembly GCA_039000515.1 of Timema cristinae. Lineage (NCBI taxonomy): Eukaryota > Metazoa > Arthropoda > Insecta > Phasmatodea > Timematidae > Timema > Timema cristinae. Next base: position 33,385,351 of record JBCFYV010000012.1, on the reverse strand, counting down.
GGGCCCATAACAATTTTGTAATAATATTTGGGGGGTTTTTGGGGAACCAAATTTTAAATAAAAGGCCCCCCTTGGGGGGCCTTGCGGCAACCCCCCAATACAATGAATAAATTATAAAAGCACCACGGCCCCAAACCAAAAAAACAATAAGTTTATTAAAACTAACTTGAAAATTTTTTGGCAATCTAAGTTTACCACAAAAAAAAGAGAATCCTCCAAAAATAAAAAAATATACAATAAATATCAAAATTTACATCCCCTTGGGGGGTTAAACCAATTCCCACTTTAGGGGGGAAACCCCCTTTTAGAAAAATTTGGGGGGCCCTACAAAAGTAAAAGTTCCCAAAAAAAGACAATTATTTGCAGAGCCACAAAGGCAAAAAAAAGGGATTCAAAAATTTTTATTACCCCAAAAATTTTTAAATTTTTTTTAACCCCCTTTTTGGGGGGAAAAACCTTTTTCCCCCTCGTGATCAACCCCATATTTACAAAAACCCCTTTAAAAGGGGAAAACCAAAAAAAATAATACTCCCCAAAAAGTTAATTTTGAATGTCCGGGCCCCCAAATTTTAGAATTTGCCCCCAAGCATATTTTTCTTTTAAATGAATAAAAAAATTTTTCCAAAAAAATTTTGATTTGTAAATGCCGAAATAGAATTTTACCTTAGAATCACCGTCCAATTTTTGGGTTTTTTGTAGGGGCACAGTTGAATCAAAAGGGTATTTTTAAAAACAAACGGCCACATTTAAAAACCATTTTTCTTGAGGAGGGGGAAAAAAAGGGGAAAAAACCCAGAAAAAAGTAAAAACAATACACAAGAAAAGGGAAGGGATATTTAATTTTAAGAACTTCCCCCTTATTTTAAAATTTTACTAAAACACCACGTGTTCAACACGGGGGCACATGCGCGTCACTCACTTTCCCTGATTAATCGGCGGCCCCAACCCCCTTCCGACACGCCAATTTTTCTTTTTATTTTTAAAAATAACATTTTGGGTTTTATATAGTTTTTCGGGGGGAAAAAAGAAATTTTTGATTGATGTGACTTAAAAAAAATTTTTAGGGGGGAAGGGGGGTTTTTTGGGGGATAGAATTTTCCCTTTTTTCCTTTTGGGTTTGGAAAAGGGGTTTAAAATTTGCCCATTTATCTTCTTTGCTTTAAAAAGTTGATGTCAATAAACTTTACAATTCTAAAGTTATTGAGTGATGTGAGACGCCCAAGGGGAAGTCTTTTTTTGTTTTGGATTAAAACACGTAGGGTTTTTCCAAGGGGAAATTTGTCTGATTTTTGGGTATTTTCGTTTTTTTATGGTCATTTTTTTTAAAAAAAGGGGTTCTGGGGAAATATCAGGAACAATAAGAGAATTTTTGAAAATTTTTTTTTTCCCCCCGTGATATTCAAAACGTATTGTTGAGTGAAACTTGGTTTTAAGTCCCCGAAAGTTTTTTTATAAATAATTTATAATTTCTAGGTCGTTTTGCCCCCCCTGGTGGTAGGTTTAGCGCTGTTCTTGGGGGCATACTTCAATTTGTTGAAATAACTTGGGGAAATTTTTTAATTTTTTCGGGAGATTGGGGGCAAAAAATTTTGTCCGAAACTAGGAGATTTTCATTTATAGTTTTTTTTAAAAACCCACATAAATAATTTTGATACAAAAATTTTAGAACAATTTTTTCGGTAGAATCCCCTTTTCCTTTTTCCCCTCCCCGGAATTAATCTTTTTCCAAAATTTTTTTGGGGGTCCTCTTAATAGATCTTTGGGAAAAAAATTCTTTTAAACTTTGGGGGTATTCCCCCTTTTTTTTTATTAAACAAGGGGGGGTTTTCGTGACTTAACAGACCTTCGTATCCTAAGCGTACCCAGATGCTACTTTTTGCATCCTATATTTTTTCCCCTCCCTTAACTTGGGATAACGATTGGTGACTAGTGCGGGAGATTTTTTGCAAATTATTTTAACAATTGATTTTTCAGTCCCATATAACTATAATATTGTTCTTTTGGATAAGTAAACGCAACTATAAAAAGGCCAATTGGGAACTATTTGACAAAGTGGTTTAACGTTCAAAACCTGGGGGGTAGGCCAGATCCTTTAAAATAAAGAAGATAGGTGTTTTACCTCAGTGAAATTAAGGAGCAAATTAAAATCGAGCCCCAACACACTGCTGTGGGCCCTTGAAAAAATGTATCTTATTTTATGTTGACAAATTTTTAAATTAAATTCTTGCAAGCCTGCTAGAAGAAATTAATACTCATGGGGGAGGGGGGTGATTCACCCCCCAGGGAAAAATTTTTTTTTGATTTTCAAATTTTTAAAAACCGGGTAAAAAGGATGAATTTTTATTCAAACGATATTAAATTGCTCTTTCCCGGTTGTTGAAAACGATTTTTTAACAGTATGCGGTTTGATAATATCATATTTGGTACTTTTCGGTTTTTGTAGCTCGACAGAGAGGGGGGCTAAAAACAGGGTTCATTTGATTTCAAATTGTTTAGCACCCACTCTTTAATTTCAAAATTCGCAAAAATTTTGTCCCGGGTAACTTCACCCAAAGAGTACAAACATAACTTAATTATATTTGATAATGAAGGACGTTGAATTAAGGTACACCCAAGGGGGCAATTTTAAGCATGACACTGGCGTAAAGGGGTTTTCTTGGCTCCCTAATTTTTTTTTAGGGAATATCTAGAATATGTGGTGGGGCTTTAAATTATAATGCGACCCTTTTGGGTTGCTTTTGGTGCTCCCACTAATATACAATTTTACAAATGTACCGTTTGCTTTACGTTCTTTTTGAGTATAGATCTTTTTAATAAACACTGTATCATGACTACGCTAGTAAAGTAGACTAAATTCAAAGTGGCGTAAGATTTGTCTTGGGCATGGTCGTACTTCATCAACCTTTGGCTCCTCACTGAAGGGGGAGACCCCTTTTTTCTTTATGCTCCAACCGTTTGGAGGACAATTTTTTTAAATTAAATATTGTTAAAAACCGCGAGTTATTGGCAGCGCAGACTTAGTATCCTTACATTTATGTTCAGAACCAAACAAATTGGTTAAAACAAAACATGCCCAACCTGGCGGAAAAGTTTTGGGGTTTTTAAAATGTATGATGGGGAAATTTCATCAAATGTCTTCTAGTTATCCTGTTGAAAAAAATTCATGATGAGTTAGACTGGGTTTGTGATTTAAAACATAACTGAACGCATGATAATATCAAGAAAGCATTGGAAGTGAATCAAATACGGGTTTTCCTGGCTATTGAAAGAAATTTCTTCAGTGAATTGAAGAACGAGGAAAAAAAGTTTAGCTAAGTCAATTTCTTTAAAATTTAACTTTTGGTCACAAAGTGGCTGAAATTTTCGTCGTCATCTTTCATAACACTGTGTAAAAAGGGGAAGAGAACTTTCAGGATCGCTTCCTGTCTTCCAACCACAAAAACAATTGAAAGTTTGACACGTTTCAATTTTTTTTGAAAAATGAAACCTTTAATGTTATTACTTTAAATGAACTAAATGTTTAGTAAAAAGTTTTAAGAGCATAACAAAATTTGAACTAGTAAATTTTTTTCTTTGAAAAAGTTATGGGCTAATATGATTTTTGAATGAAGCTCTTTGTAGGGGCATAACCAGGATTTTTTTTTTTGGGGGGGGGGGGGGGAATTGAAATCAAATTTTGGCAAAAAAAATCAAACCTTAAATTTTAATTTTATAAAATTTAAAAAAATTTTAAAAATTCTATATTTTACTCTTGAGACAAATTTAAACATAATTTATCATTTTACTTTTTCCCTTGAAAATTTATTGAAGTGGAATTTCCCTGGGAGGGTGGGATATATCTCGATATAAAGCAAAAAAAAATCCTTCTAATTCGGAAATTTTTACCAAAAAATGGGCGTGTAGTATACACCGTACTTTCTACCAGATATAACCTAGATTATCATTTGAACGAAAAATTCTCCACAAAGTATATCTTTCAACCAAAGGGGATAAAGTTTTTAGGTAACATGGTTCTTATAGTTATAACGAATTTTCAACAAATGGTGGGTTTTTGAAAAGGGAATATACAAGATATGATTAACTTTTTTTATGGTAATATAATATAATAATAATAATTTACACAAGCCCTAAACATAAACATCGTTTAAACCGCAGGACAATACACAAAGTTGTCATTCAAACAAATTAATAAATTTTAAGTTAACTTATTTCATCAATTATTTGAATTTCAAAAATATGATTTCTTAAAAAAATAGACACACAATTAAAGCTAACTTTAAATATATTGTATCTTGCAGAAAAAATGGTTTATGGCCCAAATATTTAAATATATTTAAATATTTTATTCGAATTTGTACAGTATTTCCCTTAAAACTGAATTGTATAATTCTTTAATGAAATTTTTTAGCCAAGTGTATATAATACCCCCACTCTCTCAAACAATAACATTTAAAATTCATTAGAGATCATATTTTCGAGCAAAAACATTGAAATAAATTTTTTGTCGACTGTCCCCAAAATAAAGTAGTGACAAATTTGACCGTCACCGTTGGTTCTTTGCAAGGATTGTATTTGAGTTATCCAGGCCAGTATATTAAAATAGAGTTTAATATCTTAGACTGTATAGAGCTCAGTGTCTTGGTCATATTGAAAGTTTCTAAATTTGTTTGGAACCCTGTCTCCAGATATTGGTCGATAGTTTCTGACCAATAACCTTTGAAATTGCCTAATTTTCAAGGGTTTAGCATTGAAGTTTGAAATTTTCTGTATGTCATTATCTCATACCAGGTCAAATTTTGGACTCTTGGCCCTGATTCCCAAGTTAGGATGGGTAAAGCATACAATTTTAAAAATAGGGGTATTTTTTATTGTACCCGTAAATGTATTAAATCAAAATGTATTTAGGCCTATATAGATGAAATTCATGTTGTTTAAGTTATCCCCTCCCTAATTCTTTTTATTTGCAAAATCAAATGTTATAAATTATTGAAGAATCAAAGACTAGAAACTATTTTTAACAAAGTTTAAATTGGAATATTTTCAAATTATTCGTTACAATTTTTAGAACGGGTCTAGCGCGTCCCCTACGAGTTAACGGGTCCACTCGGAATATTTTTTAGAAAAAATCTTCATTTTGGGGGGTTCCTTTTTTGCATATTGATGAAGAAAATTCCAAAGAATGATTTTTTAAAGTTGTTTTATAATTAATTTGGCTGACCCAAGGCCTTAAACTTAGCCAGAATAAAATTTCAGGAGGGAAAAGAAAAATTTATAATGTTAAATTATTATATGAAACTAAAAATTTTTTTTAAAAAATTGTTAATTTAATGGCAGGGATTAAATATTTTAAGAGCTATCAATTTGTTTCATTTTAAAAACTTGCATAGCTCCTCCCCCTTCCTTCCAAGTTTGAAAATGTATATTGAGCAATTCTTAAATAAAAAGGGTGGTGTCTGTACACGCACCAATACAATATTTTCCCTTCGGGGAATAAAACCTCCTGCCCCCCTCCTTACCCTTTTAAGATTTATTCACTTCCCTTTATATTTTAAACATACAGTAATTTTTTAAAAATATTCATAATGGCATCAAATTAAAAAAAAATAATTATATATATTAAAGCCTAATGCAAAGACCATTTTAAATACCCTTTGTAGTAGAAGTTTAATTAAAAAATATTCCCCGCTGAAGATGACCCTTTCAGTAGTTTTCCCAATTTAAAAAAAAGTTTTCTTGGGCAAAGCCTTTTGGAATGATTAGGCCGGCTGAAAGGGACAAGTCCCCCCAAAAAACCCCTTTTTTTACTATCCATCCCCCTTTCCCCCCCCTCTTAAAACATAAATTTCCCCCCACCAGGATCCAACCGTATAATAATTTAAAAATTGATTTCTTCTTTCTCAAAAAGTTGGAGATTTATTATTTGGCTTAGTTAAAAGGTTGATTCACCCCTACCTACACAGGCTAAAATGTACAATAACTATTCAAAAATATAATTCCAACGGAACCAAATTTAAGATTTTTAATTTTTGAAGACTTTAAATTTTTATGAGCGACATAGGTTTTAAAATGGTAGGGTGGTAGGGAGAAGGGGAGGTCCGAATTGTCCTTGGTTTTTTAGCAAGTTTTCTGATGACCCTGTTAATTCAGATTCCCTAGAAAACCTTTTTTGACAGTTATAAAAGTTACTTAAAACATTTTTTTTATAGGTATTCATACATTCAATTATGGGGGTCGCACATTCACTAGGCAAAGGGGTGATGGCTTACAGTAGCCAGGTAAATTGTGTAGAGGAGTGATGGTTACAGTAGCCAGGTAAATTGTGTAAGGAGTGATAGCTTACGGTAGTCAGGTAAATTGTGTAGAGGAGTGATGGCTTACAGTAGCCAGGGAAATTGTGAGAAAAGGGGTATAGCTTACAGTAGCCGGTAAATTGTGTAGAGGAGTGATAGCTTACAGTAAAGCCAGGTAAATTGTGTAGAGGAGTGTGGCTTACAGTAGCCAGGTAAATTGTGTAAGGATGATAGCTTACAGTCGCTAGGTATACTCTGTCCTAGGAGTGTGCTTTACATTTTCTAGGTATACCCTGGCTGAGATGATGGCTTACAGTTGTAGATATACCCTGGCTGAGGGGTGATGGTTACAGTTGTAGGTGTATCTGGCGGAGTATTGGTGGCTTACATTCACTAGGTTCAATGGCCGAAAAGTGATCATCCTACATCCTGGCCCAACCCTTCAGAAGAGTAGTTTTTAAAAGTAACTAGGTATAGCCTGGCAGAGGATTGAAGGCTTACGGTCAATAAAAACTAAACACTTATTGAAAGAGGATTTTTATATTAAAAATATTTATTTTATTTTAAGCCATTATACGCTTACCTTTACAGTAATGTCAGTTTTGGTGTGAAAATAAAACAATTGAAATTTAATGGCGTGCCCGTCATGGGGAAAATTATCGGAAAATTTTTTCTGGATGGATTCCCAAGTACTTCCTTGAAAATTGCTGTGAATTGAAAGGGGTTGTTCTAAATTTTCAAGAATTTCAATTTGTCCCGTCAAAAGGGGGTAGAAAACCATTTTCCTCCATATAAATTGAAAAAGGTTTTAAAGAAAAGTTAAACATTTCTCTTTTAAATCCTGGAAGTCTGAAAACCTAGTTTCAAAAAAGTTTTCAAATCGGAAATAGCATGTTTGAAATTTTTTAAAAGCCTGGAAGCCCACCACTAATTAGTTTTGGAAGTGTTTTCATTCGGGGAAATTGGGAGAGTCATTTTGAAAAATATTATGTTTCCAGCAAAAAGTAAAGCTTTGCTTTAAACCTGAAGGAAACTGAATAGGGTCGGAAACATGTTTATTTTTACCTCAAATTTCTAAATTCAAGTTTGTTAAGGTGACCCATAATGTTCATCGGAAAAACAAAACTCCCATAGCCAGTCTTATTCTTCAAAAGCTTTACAATCATCAGGTAGTTCCCCAATTTTCTTCCCAAAAACTTTCAGAAATCCCCCTTTAAATTCAAAATTCCCCTCAAGTGCCTTTTCCCTGGGGACAATCAACGGACACTACACAAAAAGCAAGAAGCTCACCACAGGGTTTGATTTTCCGATTCTGTAAGGAGTTCATGGAATTCCCTTCTGTTAGCGCCCTAGCCGGATCTTGTTGTTACATCGCACCACTGGATCGAGCACAGAAGAGAATTTCAGTTTTTTGGCACAAAAGGCTTCTTGAAGTATAATGCAGTGGTTTTTAAAAAACCTTTACGCTTAAATAACCTTCCAACAATCTACAAAATCTTTTACTTTGCCAGTCATTGCCGGGGCCCATCCGTACAAACACTGTCTAATTTATCCCCAAATCTAAACTGTTGTTTTCAATGACAAATTTTTTATTTCTTTCAAAAATATTTCCCCTTTACAAAAAACTACTGGAGAAAGTCTAGAACCCTCTTAAAGTGACATCAAATTGATCGTTGATACCCCACACATAAACACAAAGTTGAGCAGTGTCACTTATATCACAAGCCTCATCCCAAGGCGATAAAAAGTTTTTTTACAAGTATTGATACACGAAACTACTTGTTTGAAAAACGTCCCAAGACATTCATCGCCCCCCGCATAACTTTTATTTCTTGAAAGTGCCCGTCATCCACTTTTTTAATGACATTGGGATCTACAGTGTTTTTTGCGAAGGCCATTAGACTTGGCTTTATTTATTTCTCCTTCGGAGTATGGCTTTTTTTTTCTGGGCAAGATGGGGGCAATTTCATAAAAAAACTTTGACCATTGTTCCAGCTGATAATGTTTTGTTTTAAAAAGCATTTGTTTGCCCAGTTAGTGAAATTTTTTTTTTTTTTTATTTAAAAATTTGTTTTAATGCTGAGCCAATTGGATTTTTATATTAATTTTTGGGATGCATCGGGTTTTGAATCCGATTTAGATTAAACTTTTTTTGGGGAATTTCAACACTAGCTCCACAAACAAACACACAGTTTAGAAGAGTTTCTTTTTGTAAAAAAAATGTTTTTTTCCCATTCACTATTAAACTCCCGAAGGCAATATCGTTAGTACTCCTTTTGGAAGAAAATGGGATTACTTAAAAGGGCATTACAAAAACAAATACTAACAGCAAGTGAATCACTATAGAAAAAAAATATTTTACGCGGAGGATAACACAGTACGACCAGTCAGTTCGGCACCAAAACAACAAAACTGAGTAGAAAAATGGATTTGTGCAGACGAGGAATTGTCCTTGACTGCGGACTAGTCGAGGTGGAAAGAAGGGGAGAAGGGATTGGGGTTGTAGTGGAAAGGGGAAAGAGAACTTGAGTAGCGGGAAACAATACAGCAAAAAGACAACCAACTTAGTAGACCTAACATTTTTAGAAACTTATTTACCTGGCCCAATAGGTGATTTTTTTTTCATCAAATTTTTATTGTTAATTATGGGGACTTTAAATGCTTAAAATGCCTCCGTGGAAACCCTGCCGCGGGGGTTGGCCCCTCTGTTTTAACTGAAATTTTTTCCACATTTTACCTAAATATTATATATGGAAATTTTCATCCCCAAAAATTATGGGAATTTACAAATTTTAAAAAATTTTCCTAACAAGAAAACTAAGATTTTTTTTTTTAAGATTGTTATGCTATGCTTTAATAAATATTTAAAAATTTGTTATTGAAATCCTTCAATAATAAATGAAACCTAGTTTGAACGATAGCAAAAATTTTGGTCTACTTTTAAACTTAGCCAAAAATTTAATAAAAACCTTGACTTTCAAAATTAATAATTTCTTTCCCCTTTTGAAAAGGTTAATTTTACCTTTTTGGAACTTTGCCTGCAGAAAATTTTTTTTGCCACCCCTTTGTGAAATTCCTATCACCCCAATCCACTTTTTAATAATACACTTTTACACGATTTCTCTTTAGGCATTTCTACAAACTTAGTTCAATAATTTACACTTAGTCCCAATACAAAGAAGTATTAATGAACCTGCGTATAACCTGAATGGGTTAGTACAGGGTTCCTACGCTCTGGAAAAGTCAGGGAAAAAAATAATAGTCAGGGAAAGTCAGGGAAGCTTTAAAAAGGTCAGGGAAAGTCAGGGAAAATGACAATTCATGTCTTCATGTCACACTTTAGAAAAAACAAAGAAAATATTTTTTCTATTTACTGCGTCATAAGCCACTGCCCCCAATGAAGAAACTGAGGGGCACTTACCAATGCTCAAACTTGCCCTAACACAAGTTTTGGTAGCATTTTATTTCAGATGTGAACGCAAGGGGTCTCCTAGCCTGCACATGACAATTCTTTTAACTTTAGTGTTCACTTGTTTTTGTTTCTTGTTCAAGGTTTGTCAATCGTTATAGTTTGATACAGTGCACCAGGACTGATTAGACTACACAGCAATGTCTAAACAAAAAACCGTTTTTTAACCAGCTCTGGCTAAGCCCAGACCATTTTCCTGAATTCTCATACTGGATAAGTGGTGTTGAAAGTAATAAGCTGCAGGCATTTTGTAAAGTGTGCAAAAAAATTATAAACCTTAAGTAATATGGGAAAGCAAGCATTAGCTTCCCATGCAAAAGGACCAACTCATAATCAAAACTCTTGAAACTTTGACAATCAACGCTCTCTGTTGACTTTTTTTTTTTCAAAAAAGTCAAGTGATTCAGGTTCATCGAGCTCCCCAGTTTCAAGAGAATCTCTGGCACACAAAGAACATTCTACCTAGTGATGATTCTGCTGGTTGCTTGAAGAGTTTTTCTGTTTCATCGAAAATCGTAAACGTCGCAGAAGGAAGCTGTTGCTAAAAGTGAAATTAGTGTATGCCTCAAAGAAACCATAACACTTTTGTTTATAAAAGATGAATATAACTAAGGCGGAAGTCATTTGGGCTATGCAAGTTGTTGACAAAAAAATGTCTTTCAATTTCGTGCAATAATTTAAGTACAATTTTTTCAATTGATGTTTCCCGAGTGTTCCATCGCCAATGCCTTTACCCTTGTTGGAACAAGGCTGCATACTTCATTGTGCATGGCTTGGCTCCATTCTTTCATAATAATTTTACTGGACCGCCTAAAATCATTGTAACAACTTTGTAATTTGTTTTGATGAGGCATTGAATAAAGTTATTCAAAGAGGACAGATGGACATTGTAATTAGATTCGGGGGACAAGGAAAATCATAAAGTCATCAGTCGTTACTTTAAACAGTGGTGTTTTTCGATAGGAGCACTGCTGAAGAATTACTGAAGCATTTTCTGGATGGTATTTACTCCTCTTTCCACTCTCTAAGTTGATACAAGTGTCAATGGATGGCCCAAATGTCAATTAAAAGTTTATAACACTTCTTCAGGAACACCTCAAATCTGTAAACAGACAATGAAGTATGTAGTTTGCTTAAATCTGGGAACATGTGGGCTCATGTTGTTCATGGTTCCTTGAGAACAGAGTAGAGTCTGTTGATTGGGATATAAAGTAGTCTTTATTACGTCACATGTACTACCTGTTCACTGACTCTCCAGCTCGTCGAGCATTGTTCACCCAGTTGACAGGGTGTACAACTTTTCCATTGAAGTTCTGTGGTGTGCGTTGGTTAGAGAATGCGAAGTGCTTTCAAAGGGCATTACAAATTTGGGACCATGTTATTAAGTTTCTCAAAGAAGCAAAACTTCCTAAAACAAAACCTGTAGAGACACTGAAAAGAGCAGCCTGTGATCCATTCCTAAAGTTGTAAACTAGCGTTCGCAAGACAATTGCAGATGAATGTCAGCCTTTCCTGCAACGGTTCCAGACATCAAAACCAATGACTCCATATCTTTTTGAAGCTGTAGAGAAACTTCTAAGATACCTTATGAATCGTTGTGTGAAACTGATCTTATGAAGTGCAACGGGTCCAAAGTTACTGTCTATTGACACAAAAAATCAGAAAAATTTGATCCTTAGCAAAAATTATTGATATAGGATTTGCAACAAAACGTTTGTTAGGAAAAACTGCGATCACAGTAACAGAAAAGACAAAAATTAGAATTTATACATGAGTGGCCGCAGTATGTTAACCACCATGATTGCAAAACTACAAGAAAAAAGTCCCTTAAAAACAGAAAGCTGTGAGAGGTTTTGTCTTCATTGGATCCTTGTGTTATTCAACATTCACCTCAACTGGCCCAGAAGAGATTTTCTTTTCTTTTGGAGGAACTCAACCATGCCAACATCATAAATGATGTTCTGGCTGAAAAATGCCAAGAAAGAATACTTGCATTTTTGCAACCTCAAAAAATCTGAGCTTCAAGAAATATTTCGTCCTTGTGATCAGTTTAGTGATGAAGTAGGACTTGACACTATTTATGGTAGCTTTCTAATAGGAGAAGCAGACTACAAACATCTTGGGAATAATAAAGATTTTGCCTTGTCTTGTCGCATGGGAATGCAACTGTTTTGAAGGTTGTTTTTTCAGTCAATAAATCTTTACTGGTTGAAAAACATGCATGAAAAGACAGTCATTGCACAGCGTCACATTCATGATGAGATACAAGAAGCAGGAGGGATTAAAAATATACACATTAGCAAAAAAGATGTTGGATTACGTGAGAGGTGCTCGGAAACGCTATCATAAAATACTTAGAGATGAAGAAGCAAAAAAAAAGTGAAAAAGACAAGAAGAAGGCAGAAAAAGGAAATTAGATATACAAATTAAAGATTTAGAAGGAGAAAGAAAAAAATTAATGATGGCAACTGAAGAGAAACGAGAAGCAATAGACGTGGAGTTGAAAGAACTGAAGAAGAAGCAAGCTTCACTTTATTAAATATAACATAGTTTCTTATTGTATGACTATAGTGATAATTTTAATTAAAAATAAAAATTGATTTGAGACATGAATAATATGAAAGCAGACAGAGTTCCTGTTGGTAAGCAATTCAGTTCAGGAAATGTTACAGTTTTAGGTAAAATAAAATGTAATGATACCAAACTCTTTAGTATGTTCTTAGTGGCCTGTTATTTAATACGTATTTCTGCACATGATACCAAAGGGAATCAAGTTTGTTACAAATTTTTGATAGGGATTATTTTTCCATCATTTTCCCTCAATGATTGGCAAGATTTCTGCTTTCTTATTCTTCCATGAGAGGTGAGGCAAGGTGGGCTGTAAGGGGGGAGGAGGCCGAAATAAAATTTATTTAAATTAATATTTTCACGTGTATAGTACCGTAAAGTTATAATGGAAATTTTAATAAAGAAATTGGTCAGGGAACTTGGGAAAATATCAGGGAAAGTCAGGGAAAAGTCAGGGAGAATATTTTTACAAATACTGTAGGAACCCTGTAGTAAGATGCGGTGCTAATAATAATAATAATAATATTAATGAACGGTATGCATATCTAACAACAGCGTAATATACACCACCACTGAATGAACTGACATTGCTGTGCGCCAGAAGAAAATCTTTGTTGCGGGACTGACCAGTCTGAACCTATCAGACCACTGGACACTTGGGTTTTCCCTACCTATCACGAGTATCCACATGGTGTGACCTTAGAAGTGAAGGAATGGGGGGGGGGGGGGGACCACTAGTATCTAGAAAGAAAAAAGAGGGTGTGTGGGAAGAGAGAGATAGAAAAAGGCACTTTAAGGATCCCATTGTAAAATAGGCCTAAAACACCAAAATGGCAATTATAGCACTATAAAAGTCATCACACTATCTTCGCAATCATCGAAAATAAACTTATTCCTCAAAAGTCTACTTTTCAAAGCATAGGTATAAAAAAAGGCATTTAGGGCAAAATCAGCCCTCTAATTATAGCTATGTGACTGAAGGTCTTAAAATAAAACATAATATGTAAAAAAAAAAAGATAATCGATTAAAATTGTTACTAAATTAGTTTGCAGACACTGATTCATCTGAGAGATCAATAATTATGGATGCACACCTCCTTGATGTCATTTTTTAATAATTGGAATTTGTATCAATAATTTACAATTTATGGTAACAAGCTCTCCTTGTAAACCTTGAGAAATAAAAACAAATAGTTCAACTGAAGGACATTTTCCTAACTTAAATTTTTATATATAATATATACTTAACAAGCAGCTTATGTTTATTCCTTCTAGGGATATATATATACACACACACACACTCGCATACTTTACAAGCAGCTTTCCTTCTAGGGACCTCAAAAGCATTTTTCAGTATAAGCAACAAAAACTTAAGAGTAAATGAATAGAATGAATAAGAGGCAGTTGACCAGCAATTCACTTGTAGATAAATGGTAAAAAAAAACACTCGGCTATAAAAAAAACAATGTTGCTCAGTCATCCTAGTTAAACCTAGTTAAATTACCACTAAATGTCCATTTTGTGAGATTGTTGAATTTTAAAGAAAATGTTTGGCTTGTAGAAATTAGATATTTATAATTGTCAAAAACAGTTTATGTTCATTCAAATGAAAAACTTTTATAATACCTCACATCACAGTAGTTTAAAGCTATGGAGCATTTAAACTCCCCTTACGAACCTCACTTCCCCCTTCCTAAGTATTTTGAGAATGCTATGTGGGCTCATGCTTATATTGAAAATATTATAACCTTACTTCACACCACAGTTATAGTTATGTTTACCAAGTCCCAATAATTTGACAGAATAGGGGGTTTACTACATTCTGTAAGTTGTCTATATAAAATAATAAAATGTAAATAAAAGGCCTACTTGGTTTTTGTAATTCTTTCATTTTACTTTCAATATTTAACTCTTAAACTAATACCCATCTATTAAACAGTAGCTAAACTTAGGCCTAATATAAACATTTTTCCCTGATTTAATAAAGTATAGTAATGATACACATTAGTTTATAGGCTTATAGTGAGAGATATATATCCCTTTTTAGTACAGTAGATACCTTTCAAGTTGTGACACATTTTCTCCTGCAAAAGTCTTTGTCTTGTTTGTTTTCTCAATTCTAAGCCATTTTTTTCGCACAACTGTCCTTGAACTTGAAAGAAATAATTGTTATTTTTCATTAAAATCAATGTGTTGTCATCATAATCACAAAATCCAATCTGAGAAAGAAAAAAAATAAATTTTAGATTATTTATTTATATATGAACTTGTACTCTAGCACATGGGCTAATCTAATGGATAAGGAGGACACACCTAATGGATAAGGACTGTATTTAAATAAATATAATGCATCCATAAATTGCATGTATAAAAGATTAGAAAACAATACAGGATGTCCATGAATAATGGATATCCTTCATGATTATAAATATACATGGTGCTACTGTCAGGGGTTGGATGGACATGAAAGGTGTCATCAGAAAGCAACTCAAACACACTCGTTCCTAATTCAGGCATTTGTGTTACCCAGGCTACATTAAGGTGATTACTCCCACTCACACCATACACGCTCCAGCATATCCAGATTTGGAGCCAGTAAAGGTATTTTCCAAGAAGAATGAATGGACCATACACTCTCTGCCCTTGATATGACACAAAAACATTGATTTTTGGGGAGTTGTGTACTCTTGTTCAACCTGCATAACAAGGGGATTCTCTTTTCTTCATAGGCTGACATTGAGCGCCCTTCACTGACATGGAAGGTTGCCTCGCCACTAAAAATGATTCTTAATAACAAATTTTCATCCTCCATTAATGACAGTAAATTTTCACAGAAACCAAGTCTTTTAGGGGGTCGTCCGGTTGCAATTTGTTAAGGGTGAAGTCTTATACACTGCGGACCTAGGTACTTCAAACTTCCGGCTAGCTCTGCACACAGACTTCTTAGGGCTCCCATACAAATGACTCCTGGACATGTTCAACTTCTGCATTGACAGCCTGGCACTCTGAATGGCCTTTCCTTTGATCACATATGCACCCCATCTCTAGAAAGTCTTGAGTACCACTTAATAATCGTCTTATCACTGGGTACCTGATGTTGAAACTGCTGTCTGAAGGCACCATGGACAGTTAAAACACTAATTGTCTTAACAATTACACGCTGTACCAGCTATGTTGCTGCGAGGTCATCACCATTTTACTACACACGTGCTCACCACCTACTGATCCCTGCCATACTCAGACATACTGCATTATTAAAAATAGAATTTATGTTCTTTCTTATGACACCAATACGCATGTGTAGTATCCATGGCTAAAAAAATTATGCTCATTTATAATTATGAAGGATATTCATGGACCTGCTTTTTAAGGAAAAAATCACCCTCATTGCACTAGGCTAACCCCAACCTTGTTACTTACATTCTGATGAAAGTGAGCATGGCATATACATTACAAAGTTAGTTTTAAAACAAACTTTTAAATCACCACTACCTTCTACTATTATATTAATTATATGCATTTTACATATATTTATTTAAGTCTTTTGTTGTACCTCTCCACTTGCTGCAGCGCTTAAAAGGTTCTCAGAATCAGATATAGGCATAGGACACTTTATTTCATTGATTTCATTGTCACTGGTGGGACTATCTGAAATAATAAAATATTTGTTTCTATATGCACTTAATACACTCTTTCATATACACAACTTTGGTGCTAATATTTTATATTTTTTTATCTATGTTCAGAGTTTTTATTACTTCACTATATTTCCCTGGACTAGCTGTGAGAAAAGGTTGGTTTTGGTCCACAAAGAGTCCACAGTTAGTCACATATATGTTCAATTCATTATGCCAAAATTGCATGGCTTTTGTGCCTACAGAGCCATACAATAATGCATGGGCTGTTTTTCTCCTTAATGTCAATGGTTTTAAAATGGCATATTTTTCTGAAATTTGAAGTGGTAATTCTCTCTTTATTTCAATTTTCTATTTAAGGCAGCTACTCTGCTCCACAGTGTCCGTTCCAATTGGTTCCTCTTGACATTGGTGAGAGAAAGATTGTTTATGAATGATTGCATGTTTTTTACTAGCTGTTCATTGTTCATTGCAAGGAGGTATTCATCTTCAAGTAAACATAGTCTTTGTCAGGCCTACTTGATACCTTCTTCCTCTTAGCAGGAGGCTTTCTTCCTTCTTCCGTTGTGAATTTTAGGCGCCTTTTACATGCATGTTTTAATGCTTGAGACTTTCTCTTCACATACTGGTTTGTGTAATACGCCTAGGATTAAAATGAGAGATTTGTCAGGATCGTTAGAAAATAATTCAATTTACACAAAACGATTTATAAAAATGATTGTTAATAATAAAAGTAATTTATGATGATAGGTTTACACCTGGAATTTTTTCATCCATCATTGTTTTGTGTACCACCCATAGATACTGGCCAGAAGTAATATGAGAAACAGATGCCTCACACCTTGTTGCATATGATCCCCTTGGAGAATAGTTGACTCTTTTCCCATTGATACATTTTTTCACTACACTTTTGAACTGCTCACAAGAATTGTTGGAACATTCACATTTAAACTTGATTTGGGAATGAGATTTCTTGCCGCATAACAATAAGTATCTCATCCAAAATCTTAGAGTTTTAAATTTCAACTCGATTTCTTGAGTACCAAAACAAAAGTATCCTCTTTGGACGCTCTCCAAAGATATGGTATGAACCATTTTCTGTATCCCGCTTGAGCTCACTAATCCTATTAGATAGTGGCGCTTTATATTTTTTCGATCGTAAATTGCTTTGGTTATTGCTTATCTCAAATGTGTTAGTGAGTTTTTTCAATCGATTCATAATCGGAATTGGATAGCCAACTTTTGTTTGTTTGAAATATCCGAGATTTTGTTACAGTAGTTCCTCAATACATGATATGTGCACTTGAGTTCCTCCTTGCACTGTGTAGGCCTGCTTTTTTGGAATAACATCCAACTTCTATTCTCAGACCTGAGGATGGTGTAGAACCGAAACATGTTGTCCAAGACCAATCAACTTAAGGAGATGGGATCCCACAATTAAACAGATAAGGAATGTCAAACTTTTATTAAAAATAAAATAATGTAACTTTAACAACTTGATGTTTTAACATCTTTCAACTTATCAAATTATTTTAATACAAACATCATTAAAATATAATTATATAATTAATTGTTCTAGATTATACACATGCAACTGTCATTTTAACTACTTACAAAAGTTTTTACAATCTAGTGTCAATATGTTTTAATATGCGATTTAGCTTTAACCACAAAGTTCAAACATGGTTTTCTTATCAATTTGTTATCTTTGTTCAGTTTCTTTAATTCAAATTTGTTGCTATAAACATTGTACAAGTCAATTTTTTAATAAGCTCATAATATTGTATTATTATTTAATTTAATCACAGCATACTTTGTAATGTATGATTAGTTGCTAATAACAAATATATGACTTATTTGTTTCATAAAGTCTATATTTATAATTCTTTTAACTTTTTATTAAAAATAAAAACTAATCTGCACTTTCATTATATTAGTCAAGCTAGATTTAATTGATGTAAAGGTGTTTACATAATATCAAGTTATATTGAATGCAACATTTAAGTTTTTCCCCATACCAATATTTACTTTTATCTCCTTACTACAATTTTACAATGAATGTCATTAAATATTTTAGTTTGCCTAGCTGATGACAGGAAGGTTGAGGTTTAAGCCCCAGGCAGGTGTATCAAGTGATGCTTTTTTTTTATGGTTCCCAATCTCCCTTTTCACAAATGCGAGTACAGTTCCTTTAAATTTTACCATTATATTTATCTCATTAGTCAGTTAATATGGCCCAGACGCATAGTAAACTAAGTTGTAAAATAAAAACAAAAATAACGAATAATTCACGAGAGTAAGAATTCAAAGGGCATTTAAGATAAAATGCATCAGTATTAGCCTGGGCCGAGAATGGACACCTTTCATAGAAAAACACAGATGCAGATGTCCCGGGCTCAATCCTCGGTGCTTCCAGAATTTTTCTGTGAAGCAGAAGGTTTGTAACATGGTAAAACTCAGCCTTGTGAAGAGAAGTGAGTTACATGAATAAATAAATAGTGGCTCAGGTCTAGAAAAGTGAGATTAACGGTCATAGTGATCATTGTGCTGAACTCATGATAACCTCTATTTGCAAATGTTGGCACTATCATCACAAACGTTGGTGGTGTAGCTTACTTGCAGCTCACAACATACAAATGTTTTGCCTATTTTATTAAATTATCATCTACTTGTCATATATTTAATTTGTTTATTATTAAGGCTACACATTGTTTGTAAAAAGTGTCTAGAATAGCAATGATCTTTTGAATAAACATCAAACACTTACTCAAAACAAGCCTACAATTTCTAATATATTGGGTCCGGGGTTTGATCCTCGGTCCCGGCACAGATTTATCTGATAGCCAAACCCTTTCTTCACCTCTAACAAGATGTGTATTAATCACAACTTGTGAATGTGTGGAATGCCAGGCCTCCACTGTGGTTCGGATCCCACGTTAAACTCTAGGTCCTCCATTTCATCTCACAATCAGCCTCACAACTTGTGAATGTGGGGAATGCCAGGCCTCCACCGTGGTTCGGATTACACGTTAAACTGTAGGTCCTCCATTTCATCTCACACTCACCCTACCATTACACATTAGCGTAAGTGTGTATAACCCGAATGGGTAGTAAGACACGGTGCTAATAATGAACACAATCAGCCTACCATTACACATTAGTGTAAATGCATATAACCTGAATGGGTATTAAGATGCGGTGCTAATATAATAATAATCTAATAATATTATTGTCCAACCCAATGGTTCTCAAACCCTGGTTCTCAGTTGGGACCATAGGCAATAAATACATATTTTGTGAATGAGCTGTGTTTTTATGGCTTAATAAAAAAAGTGAGAGTGGGAAATTATCCACCCTCAGTACATCCAACTGGGATTTGAGTCTCAACCTCCCAATCACCGATAAACCAGACTAGACGAGTTTGATGTTTAGTTCACATGACTCAATGGGGCTTCGAATACTATTTCTGATAAATGTGTCTAAGTAATCTTGAAACTGCTCTACATCCAATTATTTGGCAACTGATTATTTTATTAATTGTGTCTCACATACAAAAAAACATTAGAAGCTCTGAAATTCTAAAAAGGAACATTCTTCATTTATTTAATAATGTTTGAATGCATGAAAAAATTTTCCCATAAAATAGGCTAAAGCAGAATGAAGTTGTGTCTTCTGCTTCGGTGGTTGAATGGTCTAGACCAGGACTTATACTAGACTACCAATGCTGGGGCGATGGGGCTTCAAATCCTAATTGGTTGTAATGAGGGTGATTTTTCTCAAATAGTTTTTCACTCCATATATGAAGGTGGTTTTCCTTGAATAGTTTTTCACTCCATATATGAGGATGGTTTTTCTTAAAGAATTTTCCACTCCCCCTGAAAATGCAGGTACTCTTACTCTAAATTCAACCTTCCTCATCCCTAGGGACATTAGCATAATTAGTACATATGCATATAACTGAATGGATAGTAAGACTCGCTAACAAAAAATTCACGTGCTAAGGTTATTGTAATACTAGAAAAAATGCTAACGCAAACATAGCCTATATTCTTTAAAACTGAAATTTGGTTTCAACTTGAGCTAAACTTATCAATAGCTAGATGTAAATGGTCTGTCAAAGAGATGCAGGCTCCTTTCTTTCCCTCCCCCTCCCCATCATGCTCTAAAGTGTGTTATCTGGTTTCACTACTGACAACATTTTTACAAGCTAGTGAATATTTAATTAAATAAAATTGTGGAACTTGGATCACTCACATCTTTTTTACCAGCATAAGCTTGACAAATGGGTCAATACTGCTAAATCTAACTAAACACTGCAGATAATTTGGTGAACTCATGTTTTTTGGGAGCGGCGTTGATTTAATTTCTCATATTTTACAAGGTATTCGTCAATCCCCTTAAAATGAAGCACATGTAAGTAATAACTTTAAGATATGGAAATTAGTTTCATAAACAATTTCTAATATATTTTATTCGCTTATGTTTCGCTTATTGCTTGTTTAGAATTTTCTTAGGAAGCTATTGATAATTGAAGATTAACATTTTCACTCACAGTAGACATTTTCATCAATTTCCTACACAAACACAAGTCCAACAGTAATATAATAATTTGGAAAATTTGCCAAAAATATTTCTTTGATAAAACTGATATCCAGCAAAACATAGATTATTTTTAAAACAATATTCTAGCATAGGCCTATCTATTATTTTTTTTTCTAGTTAAAATTATTGAATTAATTAATGAAAGCTTAGTGGTAGAACATTGGCGTTCAAAAGCAAACTACATGGTTTGGTTCCTGTGTCCAGGTTTTCATTAATTAAAAATGTATTTTTTCTACTTATATACTTACAACTCTTTAATAGATGTTACTTGTCATTTGATTAATAATTAGATCGGTTCTTCTATGACTAAAAAGTCCCTTTTGTTAATACTACACCTCTGACAGGTTTGAATCCCTGATGACCCAACCATATCAAAGGCTCCAGTCTGCGCAAATGGCCTAGTTATGTTGAAAATAATTAAAATATTTATTTACCTCTTTTTTTTTTTTGTAGGCAACAAGTCCCGTAACTATTTCTTTTACTCTTTTTGTACCAAAAAATAAGCATATTTTCCTTCTTCTATTATGATCTTTTGTGGTATCCACACTAGAAATCACTTACTATTTACTACAAGTGATTCAGTCGTCTCTAATCAACAAATATACTGAAATATGCATTGGCTAGTAAACACTTGTCTCCCTTGACCTGATCTTGGACTTGACTGCAGCCCGAAAGTTGTCTTTTTTCTGTTTTTGCTGGAAAAAAAACTATTTATTTTTATTAAATCCAAGAGAAACTCTTAAATCTGTGTTTTTTTTTCCTTCGACATACTCTTATTAATTGCTTGTGAATTAAATCAATAAGGTGTATATTTTCCGGTATCTTTTTCGGGTGCTAAAAAGGCCTCTTAAGGCCATACACGGGCCACCCTTACTCTGGTTCCACTGCCACTGGTTGTAATGATGCAATTAAATCAGTTGAGTAGGAGAGTAGGCCCTAAACAGTGTTGTGGAATCAACTAAAGAAACTCCTACTTTTTAATTCCTCCTTTACATTTTCCTTTTATTTTTTTTCTTCTGACCTAGACAAAATGACCAACCAGCTGGAACTGGGGGATTGAACCTTCAAATCAGGGCATATGGTAAGCCAACTGCGGGCTAACAGTGTAAGCTTCTAACAAAACATGATATATTAAAACTCTCTTGCTATGTAAGTAGGCTATTACATATAACCTAATAGCTCTACTAAGCTAAATTAATTATGGTAATTTAAGCTAAGTTTGGAGCTAATCTATATTATATTTTTCAAACAGGCCAATAGTTTGGACATTATTCACTCTCCACTGAAGAGTATTCAAGAAATAAAGGATAATGCCTATTTTGTTCCAGATTTGTTGGCAATTATGTAAGTACAGATTTGACAACATATATTATGTTCTTGTAAATTATTTGTATTTTGGTAATTTAAATAGTTTGTTTTTAAAAACTAACTGTTACTTTAAGGTGGGATGAGAGGGATTTTTTTAAAAAAGGCATAAAATAACAAACATTTTTCCGAGCCAATGATATATTGCAGTCGCCAATGTGATTTTTTTTATGCTGTACAGTGTTCTCACCAGAATTTATTTTCTGTCTAGGGTGGCATTATGAAGTAGTTGTGTTGGGGCAATATAATATTTCACAATATCATAAAATTTTATTTAATATTTACCCGGGAAGTCAGTCAAATCAGCCCATTTGAAAGGTAGGGTGTAATTAATTGAGAAATAAATAATTAGTTAATGAACACAGTCTCTGCAATATCGAGATTAAATTTAATGCACACTATTAAGGTATTAATCCAGATAATAGTTTACACCACTACCTATGAGAATTCTGTAGAAAGCTGCAGGTTAGATGCTGTTTCTTTCACCATTTGCAAACATTAATACCCTCTTTACATTAGTAAAAAAATAAATTGAAATATTATTTTGATCTGAATTTTCTTCTCATAGAAAAATTGCTAGTAAAAACAAAAACCGTATCTTATTTGAAAAACATCTGCCCACACTATTATTTGTCCTCTCAAAAAGAAGATGAAGGGTAGGCCTAACCTTTAATTCATATAAATATGCCCATGTTTCTTATTTAAGAAATCAACAAATTTTTTTACTTATGAAAATGTTCCAAAGTTTTAATCTTTTATAATTTGAATAGAAACTATTCCTTTTCCACAGCTGGCATTGAAAATTAATCTGATTTTTTTTTTTTTTTTTTTTTTTTAATTTAATTTTTCAAATGTATTAACCATACTAGCAGTTTAAAATGTTCTTTGCATGAATAAGTAGCACCAAAACTAAATCAAATTAGAACGTTCAACATTTGGCTGCCCACCTTTTGATACTTCTTCATTATACAATCCTTAGCTAACTATGGCAATCACAAACAAATTGGGGTAATTTAATGAATTACAATATAATAAATATTTGAAACAAAATATTACCTTGGCCTCAAACTGAGTGCACAAACAAACACAATCCATCAACAATGAAATCTTTAACTAAGCATGGTCATAAAATAAAATAAACAAATTAATATACATTGTTACAGAAATATTTTGGAAAATAGTGTCACAGTTCACCAAAGGACATAAATAAATAATATACGGTACTGAAACTTCTTTAGTAATAAGCATCATGGTTTTTCAAAGACCATTATGGCTCACTCTGCTAGGCACCAGAATTTGTTTATATTAATTGTTGTCTTACAACTAAATAAGTGCTAATTTATCCTTTGATCTTTGAGCTTTGTTATCTTAATGCTAATGAATAATTTTTGTATTAGTATATTCTTTGATTTTTTGTCCGACCATACAAAATTTAAATTTTTCACAATATCAAGAAGTTTTTTCTATTAGGTATTGTCTGCTTCCTATTTTTAAATTTCAAACTTTATGGTTGTTAAGGTGGTTTCTATAACTCCGTGACAAATTTCAATCTTCTACCACACTGAAAAATAGTTTATTATTTTAGTTTTGGGAATTTTGAGCACCACCTCCCCCGTCCCCCACCCGATTTTCTCAGCCACAGTAGAACTGCCCACATTTGACCTATGAATATGACATTTCCTCAGCATATCCAACCGTCCCTCTTTAGTGCTTGTCTCTACTTGTCTTCAGTATATAGAACAGCATCCTGCTTAATTCCTACGGACATTTTGTTGCTAAAGAAGTGGAGAGACTTAGCAGCCAAGGCAAGGATGTTGTCTTAAAAAAGAACAATTTTACAGCCTTTTATCACCACAGTAAATATGGTTTCTTATCAAATTTAAAATATAAAAATTTCAATTCTTTTTTTAGAAAACCACAATATTTCATGTTTTAACTTTTTTTTCCCCCCTATCTGACCATGTTCCAGTCCCATGAGAGACGGATAATCGAGGGCCCACTGTAGTAAATTTTAACACTTATTTTGTTATTCTCAACATTCTTGGAAAATTTCAATTTCCTGCCTTACCTAAAAGGGCATTTTTATATTTACTTAACCTCCCCTTACTCCCTTCCTTTCCTATTTTCTCCATTTGTTCTTTATACCTGCTTGCTGAATTTGTTTACTACCACACAAATAAATAGCTATTAGTTTTGGAAATTTTAACACAACACAACACCCAAACCCCAACCCCTCCTATTTAAACATTTCCTACTTGGAAATTTTGAATTTTAAGGTGAATATGGTTATCTGGAGTTGTCCTTCTACCCACCAACTACTTGCCAAATTAAGATTTTCTACCTCACCTTTTTTGTTTACATGCCCCCCTCCTCTCTCTCCTCCCCTGTTTTCCCAAAGTCCCAATTACAAATTTTACATTTTTAGCCCTTATTATTTATTTGGGGAGGACTTTTTACCTGCTTCCCAAATTTTTCGACCATACTGGGAAATAGATCGCTTAAATGCTTATAATAAGTTTTTGAAATTTTGAGCCCCCCACTCTTTTGTCTGATTCACTTTCAAAAATATTTTAAGATCTATTTGGTTATCTGGAGCTGTCTCTCTCCCCATCAAACAAATTTTGATTTTCTACCTACTCATTTTTATGGTCTTTTTTTTCCAAACTATAGGCTCCCATTTTAAAATTTCATAATTTTATATTTTTTGGTTCTATCAAGCCATTTTGCTACCATCCTACCAAGAAAAATTTCATACTTTCAACCCATGGGTTGGGTAAATAAGGTAATGAGTGAGTCAATAAGCCCCACACCTTTTTGTCTCTCTTTACTCTCTTAGGGGATGAAATTTGAAAAACCTTAAAAAGTCTCACTCACTTCTAAAAAGGATCCTTATTAAATTTCAAGGCACCATGTGCGCTGGTTCAAAAGATACATCATTGAATTTTGAAAAGCTTAAAACCTCCCTTTTCAGCTCTTAAGGTTGCTTTACACTGAAGAAATGGCAAAAACATTCTTAGTAGCAAAATGTTAGTAACAAATATGTTAATTAACTATTTTATTATGGTTTTGGTAAATGTTGATGACAAAATTCTGGTAACAATATTTTTGACAAAAGTGTTAGTAGCATTTCATGAACAATTTGAAAAGAAAAAAAAATTGTGAAGCAAGGTTATTGGTACATGTACAAAAATATCAATTAGCAACTAACTGAAATGATTTTCATTTATAACATGTTATTCGCAGCTACTATAGTCCATCATGGCTTCATGAGAGAAGGTAGCTATTGCTGTAGTGGTTATTGAATGATGCAGTAAGACATAAAGAGAAGAAAAGGATGTGGGATCATCAGGGTTGCCACGCACCTGGAAAACAGGGAAAAGACAGGGAATTTGTTTGTGTCTGGAAAAAACCGGGAAAACACAGGGAATTTCACCAAAAAGATAGAATTTACTGGAATTTGTTAGTGAATTTGGGCAATACAATACTTGCAAGCGGAACAATATAGACTAAAATTTGTAACTGGAGAACTGAGCATTCTGATTTGAACACGTCTCATTTATGATGACTATGCTTACCAGCACCTCATCAGCTTGAGATAAGTCCTGAGTGCAACTGAGACGACTTGTTTCTCGTTCGGCAAATGCCGCGCATTTTCGGCTTCCTCCACTCACCCCCACTAATAAGACAAACGTCTCATTCCACCCCCACATTTAAACTCAAAATTATATTTTTGATATTTCCCATTATTTTTATTTTTTTTCGTTCCATTTAGGGTAGACAGAAAATATAACCAATTTTTCCTTCTAGAAAATGTGTCGTTCATTTCTCATCATTTTCCATATAATTCTTAAACATGTGTTTCTCTTGCACAATAAAACATGCTTCCAATGACAAATTACCACTCTTCATTTCTTTAATTTTCTTTAAAACTAAATTAAATGCCTCTATAATTATATCTATAATATCTATTAGGTGTCTGGAAAAATGAAAATTTTCTCTGGAAAACCTGGAAAACACAGGGAATTTGGTAATAAGAAAAGTGGCAACCTGGTTCATCCATACCTTCAAAGTATGGACATGCAAAGGGGACACCGAATGGAAGCTGGGATATAATTTATGCCAAGTACAATGTTATTAACAGTGTTGCCAACAGAAATAACTTGTTAATAAAAATTTGATATAAATAACCTTTGATCAGGACCTCTTTCAAAGCAGCCGCAACATTTTTACTACTTACAAAGCTAGCAACAATATTATCAACATAAAAATGGAAAAAATAACAATATGTTCAAAGCGATTGTTATTGACCAAAGTTAATAAATAACAAAATGTTAACACTTCTAGTGTCTTAACAATGTTAATAGTAAATATTGATAACTTAAGTTAATAACATTTTATGAACCAATTTTCAAAATTTGTTAAAAACATTTCTAATAACACATATATTTAGCAATGTTACCTCTGGTGTAAAGCAACCTATAGAGGTAAAAAAATTTCAAAACCCTCTCTCTTGCTTAGGGTTTAAAAGTGACCTTCACACAAAATTTCAAGTTTCCTGGCTCAGGGGCTGGTGAAATATGATTATGAGTGAGTGGGCTTGGCCATAGATCTAGATGACCATTTTGTAAGTTGCCTAAAGTTAGTAAAAAACTAACTCAGCAATTATTTTGCCAGGAACTCCACTATCCATTACATAACACCCCTCAGATGTTTATCAACTTTCACTTTCTCACAGCTTGTGTCAGGTATTTGGACAGGTTCAACACCTCCTTCCACCTCTCAACTCTTTCTAGGGCACCATTGGGTCACCACTCAAGTGCTGAGACACATTGTAGAGCCCAGAAATCTTATGATACCTATTTAAGTACTGTAGTGATTTGTTATTTCATGCCTAAATGGAGGTAAAAACTAATAAGTATCTTAAATGTTATCGTTAAGGCTTACAAATTTTGTTTGAAAAATGAAATTCCCTCATATTTTACACATTTTGTCACAATTTTGACATAACAATAAAATAATGGTTGGAAATATAGATTTAGCCTTTCTCAAATAAAGAGTTCTTTAATAGGCTAACAATTGAAAAGTCAAATATAACTGACTAACGATCTGTGTTTTTTAAAGTTTTACAAATGCTACTATCATAAGAAATACTGCAGTTTATAATATTTATTAATTCAATTAGGTGGCACCTTCAATGGCCTATGCCTACCCATCACACCTTGATTGTTTCTAAAGTGCTCTTCCAACTAGTATATTGAACTTATTTTGGAGAGTTAGTGAGTTAAAATCAACTTTTACAGGCATTATAGAGGTGGTGGTGGGGATAGGATTGGTGGTGAAGGGGGAGGGTAGGCTAGGCTAATCACATGGTGAGAGGGGAAGTTGTTTTTGTGCATTTTTTTAGCCCTTCCATCCCAACTTTAATGGCGAGTTAAAAAAACCAGCATTGATAAAAAAAAGTTTACAAGCCATTCTAACTATTTTGTTTTAAAATAAGAAATTTGAAAGGTGCTACTATAAACCTATAATATGCTTATAAAATTTATTTATTTACTAAATTTGAAATATTTGCAGTTCTAAAAATGGTCACCATTATCACTAAATCAATATTGTGAATGAATAGTTTATTTTGATTGGCACTAATAATTTATTGACTTTTTTTTATTATTTCACAGCAATCCTGAAAGTAATGATGGTAATCCTCCTCCTAAACCCGCAAAAGAAGCATGGACTAATTTTGTAGAGTTACTCCAGAGTAAGTAATCCATTCATAAGTGTTGTCTGATTGATTAGATTTTAACTAAGATTCAGTAAACAAAACAATCAGAATTGCATCTTTAACCTTTTGTTTAGTGTGTCAATGTCTACCAACTTTTTTTTTGTACCACTATTTGCTCTAAGAATCTTGTGCATGCCACTCCACCCCCACTCTTTAATATAATAACCAAAATGGATTAGGTCAAATTAAAATTGATAGTGTAATACATATTTGATCCCTCTTGGCTGAAAGGATTCCCTTGTACTTGCTGTGAATTGAAGCGTTGTTGTGAAGATAAATAATTTCAATTTGAACACCATACTGGTAGAATACAATAATTGCTCAATAGAAATCGAAAAAGCTGAACATTTTTCTGTTCATCCTGAAAGTTTAAAAACCTAGTTTCAAAAGAGATTTTCAAATCAGAAAT
The DNA here is from genome assembly GCA_039000515.1 of Timema cristinae. Lineage (NCBI taxonomy): Eukaryota > Metazoa > Arthropoda > Insecta > Phasmatodea > Timematidae > Timema > Timema cristinae. The sequence goes on along the minus strand of JBCFYV010000012.1, from coordinate 33,357,234 downwards.
AATATGTTTGTATTTATCAAAGCCTAGAAGCCCATTTCATTCAATGTAGGAAAATTTTTGCATTCTAGGAAAAGGGTGATCTCATTCTAAGAAATATTATGACCCAGCAGAATGAGCCATGCTTTAAAATCCTAACTGAGCTGAATAGGTTTGGGTAAAGGCTGTTTTTACCTTTCAAACGCTGATTTAAAGGGCATTCCATGTCAAATCAACCAATGTAGAAGCACTTTTCTACCTCACATTTTTTATTATTTTTTTAAACTTGGCATACGGAAAGAAACACCTGAGATACGTGACTTGAAAAATTTCAGGTCAATATCTTTTTTATTTGCGAAGTTATAGGGGCGGAAAATTTGCGATTTCAACCAATTTTGTCATTGTCTTGTTAACTTTTACCATTGAATATTTCAGTAACCTGGGTAGCTATGGGAGTGAGTCATGTGTTTTTGGAAAGATTTTAAATAGCTCTTTCATATGAGATTTTAATTTGCTGTATTAAAAAAAATATATAAAAAAATTGTTAGAATCAATATTTTTGTGGCCATTTTCTCAAAAATGGGGTTTTACCCCCTTCAAAAAAAATGTTTGTATATATACTATTGCTTAGTAACTATGAAAGATTTGAAGATGGGATGCAAATGGGTTCAGGAATTATGTTGGATTCAGTAAATAGGGTTCCACCTACCTTTTCACTGTGATATGCGATTCCCAATGCCACGTCAAAAGTCTTTTCCCAGGAATCAGATTTCTCCCTCCTTTGCTTAGTTCACGTCATATTTCATACGTTCCTAAGGCCACGCCATGCACGTCATAGGTTTCAAATCTCTTAAATGTGCTCCGGCTTCGAATCTCTGTCAAATGTTCTCCGGCTTCAAATCTCTTAAATGTTCTCCGGGCTTCGAATCTCTTAAATGTTTCTCCAGGCTTCAAATCTTTTAAATGTTCTCCAGGCTTTAAACCTCTTAAATGTTTTCCAGGCTTTAAACCTCTTAAATGTTTTCCAGGCTTTAAACCTCTTAAATGTTTTCCAGGCTTCAAACCCATTAAATGTTCTCCTGGTTTCAAACTATGTGTAATAAGCAACAGTCAAACTGAATACATCCAGTTTGGAGAAAACATTGATTTTTTCAGACGGCAATTGTGATGTTCTAGCATCTACTAAACTCAACCGTACTCCCTGTGGGGCCTGCAATGTAGCGTTTGCGCTCTAACAAGCCGACACAGTGAGCTAGTCGCAGAGTTACATGAAATAGAAATAGTCACCAGGGACCTTTATTGATCTGTTCTCAGTTAGCCAACCAGAATTATTAAATAAAGATGTAACAGGAATACTAGTATAAGTTAGATAGGGTCCTGACACGAACAAAGCGAGGATAGCAACAAATATGGCCCAACGGCTAGTTTATTAGAGACGTATATAAACATGGAATATTTGATATACAATATGATGTATCTGATATAATGATAACATAAATTATCCGATATAGCTAACAAAACAATGATCCTCATATTTGTAGAAATATAACAGGATAAAATAAACTCTTATAAAGAGTAAATTTCTAACTATTCCCTCGCAGTTGAAGTTAATATATAGACAACCACATATTCAAGATATTCCATACAACACCTTGCCCGCTAATTTCAGATACAACTTGTTTGTCAGGCAGCTCTGATAGTTCAGTGGTCTAACTATTCACCTAAGGCTCCGCCACAATATTGTTGGTTCCTAGCTGCCGAGTAATTTAAAGTTAAAAGCCAAAAGAGATAGAAACCATCAAACAATTAAGACTGTCAGTCATGAATATACGTAAGTTTCAATAAACAAATAAACTAACACCTAATTTACCCCAAAAGAATGGTAACATAATAACAATAGATTAAAACCATCTGACTACTAACACTAACAGCGATAAATATATGTAAGTTCCAAAAATAAACTAACACCTTATCATCCCTTTACTGGTACTTCGGGATAACTGGTTTGGCCTAGTCAAAGTCCACTTTCCGGGCGACCTTGATTTCCATGCGTCGATCTCGCGGGTCCAGTGGATGGGGGTAGGGAAGGGAGATGGGGGAGAAAACATAGGCGGGTTCTGGGGGGGGTCAGGGCGTGAAGCTGGTAACCCTCAGGGCTGAAGGGGAAATCGGAGTAGGTGGGGGTCGGATGGTTGGTGAGAGGGGAAGGCGAGGGGAGGAGTTGGTTAACTCGGGTGCAGGGACTCTTGAAGATGCTGGAGCGAGTGTTGGTGTTCGGGGGTCTGGTGGTTGCGGTCGGGATCGTAGAAGATGGGTCCACGGGTGGAGTATTGTTTCGTTGTCGCCGTCTTCTTTAGGGTCTTTTGTCGGTGGGCCTTGCCGGCGCGGCGGGTGTATCCCATCCTGTGAGTTCACCGTCGGAAGGTCGATGAAGGTTAGAGATTGATATGTCAGAGTCCCGGCAACACGAAGTCGCGGTGGGAGGTACAGGAACTGTCCCGGCAACACGAGTCACGGTGGGAGGTCGAGGATAGTTGTGGAAGAGTAGGGAGTGATGATGAAATGCTCTTTCAAACAAATAATGATGATTTAATATGGCTCTTTCGGAACGGTGGTTCGCCAGGGTTGGGTCACCACTAAAACCAGCTCCAGAGATCACCGTGTTATATACCCTCTACTGCTGCCTGGCCTTGACCAATGGGGAAAATAGGGGCTTCCTATTGGCGCGAGAAAACGCTAGAGACAGTGTCCATCACGCGAGCGCTGGTGCTGTGTGCTGAGGTGGAGTCGTCACGGACGGCTCAGAAAACATGGTGTGAAGGGGGGTTCCAGGTAGTAGAGAGGGAGGGTGGCGCGGCCAGTGCAAGTGCGGAGGAAAGATACTAGGGCCGACTGAACAGTGAGGCACATCAACCTAATTGATCTCAAAAGGTTGGTAACATAATAACAATAGATTAAAACCATCTGACTACTAACACTAATAGTAATAAATATATGTAAGTTCCAAAAATAAACTAACACCTAATAGATCCGAAAAGATTGGTTACATCTTAACCATAATTTGAACCCTAACCTGAATCGTGGCCGAACATGGTCTAAGTTCAATTCCCATCTTTTACAATAACTTACATTTTAATCAGTCCTAGAGACCTACATGGCATCAAAGAGTGCCTTTCATTGTTGGGCACTCGCTTATATTCAGTTCGGATAAGGGGCGAGGAAAGAGGGATGGAAGGGATGACATAATGAAGCAGTCACAAATATCCAATCACTTCGCCACGTCTTCTGCGGCGCCTGCGCACAACATAGAGACACTGAACCAAGGGGGTGGGGGCGACGTCGGGCACACGAGGAACTAGAGATCCACTTAAATTCACCATAACGCGCATGCGCGCTTTACACCGATTGCTTTAGTCAGGTGAAACAATTGAATCAAACGCCGACCTTCCAGGCAGAGTTTTTGTATTGAACCCGAACAAGGTCGTTCCGTGGCGCGTGTCAACATATGAGACCCCAGTCGAATAGGGTGAGTACAAAAGATGTTCTTGGTGCTGGGCTAGTCTCTATCCACGGTACAAAACATACAGCCATTAAATCATTAAATGCTAGTTTAGTTACTTTGTTCGGTACGCCAATCAAGAAGAAACGTCTTTCGGAAACTAATTACTGTACAAAGAAACTGCAGAAAGTGAATGAAACTATTAAGATACAGTTTTTACACAAGTGAGTCCAAGCGAAGAATCTTCAATATCAGTCTTATGTCAGTGCAGAGAGTGAGATATAAGCCGGCTGAAAGAAGAGTTTACATCAACATCAGAAATAAATATTAAGGTCCAGTTACTAACAGTGTTACCTAAAAGTTGAGTTCGGGTAAAATTGGGTAAAATTCAGCAGAAATTTGGAGTAACAAATTACATGGCAAAAAAGGCAAGAGAGTTTATGAAAGAAAAAGGTGTTATATCATCACCTAATCCAAAACCAGGAAAAAGCTTACCTAGAGAAAATGTGAACATTATTGGACAATTTTATTGTGATGATGCTGTTAGCAGAATTTTGCTTGGGAGAAAAGACTTTATTTCAATGAAAATAAATGAGAACAGGTGTCATGTTCAAAAAAGAACTGTGTATTTGTTGGGACTTAAGTAATTCCATCCACTCACTAGAGCATTTAGTGGGTGAGCCTTGACCTGCAAAAAGATGGGCAATGCCTTCTAAATGTTCTTTAATGTTTTGGTTTACTTTGTTGATTTCTTCATAACAAATGATACATATATGATCTGTACTATTAATTACAAGAATGAAAAAAATAATCATGAACGATTTGGCTTTGTGTTTTAAATATGTACAAGATATGAAAACCGTTAATTGATGTCATAATACCATTTCCAACAGTATTTTCAGTATCAAGTGATACACACAGTGTGTGTGTCCGCACCAGAATGTGAAGCTAATGATCAGTGGGTGCAGGATCAAGGAACTGAATGCAGAAGAATATATGCTAATTTCTGATTACAAAGATTGCTTATCCAGAGTAATTTGTAATCCACCTTTACCAAAGTGTTACTTCGGAAACTGTGAATATTGTCCAGGGTATAGTAAATTATTCAAAAAGTTTGAAAATATCTCTGAAAGCAACATTATTGTCATGATAACATACAAGCATTAGGTCACAGTGGACCATTCAAACGTGTAAACCGTTTCAAAACCAGTGGATGAATTCTTGAATTCCCTATTTGAAAAATCTTCAAAGTCTTCTTTGTCATTCTTTCATTGCTAAAGAGCAAGCTAACTTCTTTTCTGAGAAGAAAAAATATCTGCAAGAGGCTAAGTATTTTGTGGCTTGTGACTTTTCAGAAAATTACTCATTTGTTCTTCAGGACTCAGTACAAGGGTTCCATTGGAACAATGCACAATCCACAATTCAATCATATTTGTTATTTAAACTCATCAGAAGAACCACACACTGTTAAACATGCGAGTTTTGTGAAAATCTCAGAGGGTCTTCAGCATGATAAAACAGCAGTTTATGCATTTCAGAGAAAGCTAATCATATTCCTTAACACTAATTTTTCACCACCGAAAAAAATCACATATCTTTCAGATGAGGCAGCATCACAGTATAAACATCGCAAGAACTTTACAAATCTGAGTTTACATCACCAAGACTTTGAATGCAAAGCAGACTGGCACTTCTTTGCCACATCACATGGTAAAAATGCTTGTGATGGTGTAGGGGGGCTGTAAAGTGTCTTGTTGCTAGAGCCAGTTTACAAAAGCCCTATACAGAGCAAATAAGTTATATGAATGGGCAAGACACAATATAGAAGGAATGTCATTCATGTTTGTGACAATAGAAGAATATGAAAATGTACAGATATTTTTACAGGAGAGATTTGCAAACTGGAACACAGAAGCTTTATAGTTGTTAAGGATTCCCAATGACCACCAGAGAAGCTAGATCCCACGGCCAATCTTATCCTTTAAAACTATACACTCATCAGGTAGTTCCTTGTTTTCTTACAGAAACTTCAGAACAAAACTCTTTAAACTTTAAAATCTATCAATCATCCTTCCCTGGACAGCCAACGGACACTACAATAAAGCTAAAGTTTATAATGGTGTTTGTATTCTGGCTTCACATCAAGCTGTTGAGTGCTCAAGCTTGGAGCTTGTTGATACCTTGCACCACTGGATTGAGTACAGGAGGAAATTTCATGTATTTGGCACAGAGGAATTCTTAGAGTTAATGCAGTGGCATTTAAAAACTTTAAGCTTCAAATAACCTTCCAACAAAACTGATAAACCTTTTACGTTTCCAGTCATTGCTGTCGACCGTGGCCATACAAGAACTGTCTAATTTATCCCTTTCTAAACTATTGTTTTCAATTAAAAAATCTAATTCATTTCAAAATATTATCTCTACATGAAACTAACTGGCACAAGTCGAGGAGCTCCTTACTAGTGGCAGGAAACAATACACAGAAGGCCAACTTAATAGCTAATAATTTAGCAAGTTATTATTTTGGCCTAATCATGTCTTTTATTTGTTTTTCAATGTAATAATTTGTACAGGGTTATATTTTTTTAAGTATATGTGTTTGCTTGTAAACATATCAGCCAAGACTTTGGAAGCAATTTTGAGTGAAGTCTGTTAAAAATATACTGACTCTGGCTTCAAAATAAAAACTTACTATTTTTTAACAATACATGGTAAATATATAATTTATGGGTCCACGTCAAATCAACTAATCATTCAACCTGACCATTTTTTGTTTAAATGAAATATTTACCAATTATTCTTCATTTAAATCTAAACACAACATTGTTTTCTTAAGATTCTTTTAATGGCCTTATTTTTGAGAAATCAATTTTTGAAATTTAAAAAAAAAAAAAAATATTTTTCTACCTGTGCCATAGTTTTTAAATCCTATTAACTTCTGTTCTATTAATGCTAGGCTTATGTTTTTTGGCTCTTTTTTTTAGTTTGCTATGGGCTTTATTTAACCTGTTAGGGGGCTTATACAACTTGGCACACTTTTAACAATAAAAAAATTTGTTCCTTTTTTTTAAAAAAAAAATGAAAATAATTGTGATAGTGTTTTTTTTTTTTTTTTTTTAACATTTTGAAAAAAACATGTTATTTAACTATTAATTATCTATATAAAAATTTCAAAATGGGTTGCCTATGGGATCATAAGCTTTGAAGATATATCACAAGTTATGAATATTTTCAGCCGGGCTTTAATGTTGTCTTAAGACTCTTTAATAAAATATATATATATAACACACACTACTCTAAAATTTTCTTGGACAGTTTGAGCTAAAATTATTAAAAATAACAGAGTAGTGTTTCAAACTCCTCAAAGTATGGGATATTTTTTTAAATAACTTGTTATAAGATTATAAAAAATACATCACAGTAAAAAACAGTGAAATTATAATTAACTTAGGTAAAAATAGTAAATGAAATAAAACAGTCTCAACTGTAGGAAGCAGTTGATTGGTTATCCAGCTACAAGGGCATTTCATGAAATATATTTTGGGAGGGGGCGGGGGTGTGAACCAGTGTTTTTCCCAACTCTAAGCATTTCAAAATTAGAAAAGTTCCCAAGTGGCAAAAGAAAATAGAAGGTAAATGATGAAAACGAGGGGGGAAGGTGGAAGGAAAAAGACTCACAAAATTTATTTTAAATTTGGGGCGATAATTTTTTATTACCATTTGATATAATTAGCCATATATAAAGGACTTGGAGTGCGAGTCAAACAGTAGAAATATGTTGGAGTCGAAAGCTTGGCATACCGGCTCCACAGCTCTGGTATCAGCCACTCCGATCTTAACCCATTGATAGGCTGACCATAATTCCTTGAGACAAAAACTGGACAAGAGTAAAATAGGAAAGGGCTTGACAGGAAAAAGTCAAGTTGAAAAAATATTAGTTTTTATAACATAAAAATAATCATTCTTCAAAGGACCCAGAACCCCTACCAAAACTTTTATGTTGATGTAGATAGGAACTGCATTTTATCCTGCTCATACCATTTTTCGGACGAACTTAATTTGCTTAACAAATGTTGGTCTTTTCATACCTTGTCATAAAACTTATCACACTTAATGTTACAATTTTGTCTTACAATTAGCATGGTTCTCATTGATTCAACACTTAATCCAGTTCTCACCTTAGATCACATACTATTCATAATAGAAAATATTATTCTCCACTACATTTCAAAAATCCTGAAAATCTAAACATTTTTCACTCATTTCAGAAAATATTTGCACCCATCTATCATAGAGAGATATATTTTATTTATTTCATGTATCCTACCTTCTCACAACTATAACTTTATGATTGACACTAATATTCAAGCATATTTTAAAGTATTTATAAAAAATGGGACAGGAACAGAATTCTTACTAAAACGACAGGCCATAGCAAAAATACGGGTCATATGGTTGTAGCATCTGCTCGAGCTACATAGTGTATGAACATAATAAAATAACTGTAACCAAAGTAAATAACATGAAATAATATCAATCATAAACTTACCATTGTCTCCTATTTAACGATGCTACCCAGATCCGCCTGTTTATTACATCACCCCAACACACTCCGACCCCTATCAGACCAGCCACGAGACCAAACCTCTCACATGCTAATGTGTGTAGTCCCCACCACCAGCATTGCTAGATTCGCATGGGAGTGGAATCAATGGCCACCACCTGGAATGGTGTAGGTGCCATAGAAGCATGTTCTAATTTCTTCCAGGACAGAGTAGAACTTAGGTCTCGTACGGCCATATTTGCACATCAATCCAACTGGGACCATTCTTGGCTGTGTAGTCTTTGTGGACGCTTCTCACCCAACTTAAATATAATAACAAAATTATTTTTTTGCTCTGATGAATCAAAATTTCTTTTTGGCCTAAATGTTAATTTCCTTTGGTTGAAAAATTTAAACAAAATGAAATTTGAAGCTAATAATGTCCAGGTTGAAGACTTTAATATTTGGTTCATATTTTGGCTGGATCATAATACAAATTATTATTAACTTCATAGGAAGATCTTAAATACTACCTAAAGTAATGATCTTCTATTTTATCTCGTTAATGCAAATAATGAGGAGGAAGGTTATATTAAAGTTAGTGATGGTTGTAAATATGTAATTATGTCTTCATTTATGAACTTTAAAGTCATTAGTCATTGCGAGATTAATTATGCCTCTATGGAATTGTAGTAGGTCTATTACGTTTTGTAAGTATATTTATCTAATGTCCTTTTGACATGTTCTCTTTGCTTATTAAAGCTAGTCACACTTTAATTATGCCTTTTTGGCATTGTAACAGGTCTATTACCTTTTGTAAATATATTCATCCAATGTCCTTTTGTCATGCTCTCTTGCTTATCAAAGCTAGTGGCACTTTGATTATGCCTGTATGGAATTGTTGCAGGTCTATTACCTTTTGTAAATATATTTAATGTCCTTCTGACATACTATCTTTGCCTATTAAAGCTAGTCACACTTTAATTATGCCTGTATGGCATTGTTTCATGACTAAAACAAACATCTTATTAAATAGTTATATGATTTGATGATATTGTTATATTGATAACGCAAACTTCAAACTTTGTTTATGGTGTTAGCCTTCTTATAAATATTCTGAAAAATAAACATTTGCAGTACATTATCTTGTATTGTAAAATATTTTCTTCTCTATAACTGCGTTTTTATAAAAAAAAACTTCACAAAACTTCATAGAATTCTTGAACTAACTAATGTAAATTACTACCATATTTTTTGAATTTCATATTATATGCTATAAATAAACATTTATATATTTAAATACTTATTTGCTGACTTCATTATGTAAATGTTCCTTAAGGTTTGATAAGTATCCATTTTCTATACTTTCAAATTTATGGGAATATGTTAGGTGATAATATATTCATAAAACAAAGTCCTGACAGCTCACTCTGCATTCACCTTTTTTTAAAATGTATTTGTAATGTTGTGTGCCGTCCTTTTCCCCTTAAAAATCAAACGAAGACTACATGGTCACCCTAAATATACATTCATAACCAAGCAATTGTTTATTTAAATTCTCATTTAAGTGTCCCGAGTTTGACTCCCATGTCCAGGCTGTCATTTTTCCTTAGGAACTTTCAATCATTACCCATCTCCCTCACTTACTTCACCTCCACCCTTAGTGATACTTGCAAATGAGCACCATTATCCTTATAATTTAGCTTCACAGGCACCCCTTGTAGAACCTCGTTAATCCAAACTAATTGCAGTCCAAGCTTGTTTGAATTACTGAAAATTCTAATTTAAGCAGGAGGAAATATATGAGTCTTAGAGGAAAGAGTATTTTCAAAACAATTAAATTACAGTTGAATGAGTTTTATAAAATATACATGTATTTATTGGATAACATGGTATATGGTTTTACATTCACAGTATATCGTTTTAGAGTATTGTATTGTTTTTAATATCACAGGAAAACACATTGTGTGACTAAAACATTTAAATATTCGGACTACCAGGGCTAGATCTGACAATTTTACTCTACTTAAGATTTGAACGACATTCTAAGCCATTTTTGCATGCCTCATGACTTGATTTCAGCAGTTCTTGCACCCTATAGTCATTAAAAAATAGTATTACTTCTCTGATTTGCCTTTGTGCTGGGAGTGTACAATTTAAATTTCATCTCTTTCCCTCCCCTCAAAAAATTATTGTACCTAGGTTTTATTCAAACACCCAAGTTTAAAAAAACATAATCCACAAGGATGAGCACATGGACTTAGGCTTGAGTCTGTCTGATTTGCCAACAGCAAAGATGTCTTGGTTCAAATCATGACATGGTTTATTGGTGATTTTTTCCTATAAACTGCTTCCTACTCTCCACACATGTAGGTGCATTTCCTCTAAATTCCAACTTTCTCATCTCTCTCCCGGAATTGTATCTACGTGAATATCCCAAATTGGTAGTAAAACATTGCATGTAAAAAATTAATACAATTTTTATTTTGTGTTTCATCTAAAGATAAAGATTTAATTTTGGACCTTATTAGTTTAAATATGGTTACTCTAAATAGCTAAGTAAATGAGTTACATATTAACTTAGAATTTCCACATTGGTATGGACCATATTCACTTTTCAAATCTAATGAATGCTATCTAATGAACAGTGCTACTTCTCTCTATTAATTGGATGCAACCTTTGACCTCTTATTTGTATATTTCCTCACAGGTAATTACCCTTATTGTGATGTTGCGGGACTATGCACAGAGGAGAATGAGGTATACCTCTTTACTCTGTTGATGCACTATGTGTGTGTACTGGTCAAGCACCCAGATCTCCTGAAGAATATACTGAAAAACTTGCCACCCGAGGATCATGCCTGTGTTGCGCATGTCCTCATGTATCTGCAGGACGGAGAAAAGAAAATAACCTCTGAAGTGCTCAGGCTTGCTGTCACAAAGTCATTTAAAGGTGTGTGGACTAAGATATATTAAGTACACTCTCTTTGGTGCATATGTAATGATATTTGTTATACTGGTTGGTTATCATTATACCTGGATCTTATCATTCTTCTGAAAATTGAAAAATGACACCTGGGCACGGGAAATGAACCCAGGATCTTTGGTTTAGTTTGCTAAATCATTCTTGCTAAAGCTATATCATCTTTTTTTTTTTTAACTGGATATTTCAAACTGTTAACTTGTAACCGGTAAATAGCTATCAGAGCTGTAATTTTTCATTTAACTTAGAACATGAGTAAGATCAAAATTCATCTCCATGTTGAGAGTATAAATGTAGGACTTGAGCTATGATCAAAATTGCTAGTACCAGAATCACAACGATAATGTAATTTAACGTTCATCTAACACAGAGAAAACCATGATCAACTTAACGTAATGAATACATAATGTGTATTTATCACAACTTGTGAATGTGGAGAATGCCAGACCTCCACCGTGGTTCGGATTCCACGTTAAACTGTAGGTCCTCCATTTCATCTCACAATCACCCTACCATTGCATATTAGCGTGTGTATAACCTGAACAGGTAGTAAGACGCAGTGCTAATAATAATAATAATAATAATAATAATAATGTAAACATGTGTGCAAAACACAGTGTAGTGCTTACAATTTTCCCAACGCTTTTAATTCCAAATGATATATATATTTATACTATTTCCATTATATATATTTAATTTCCCACTTTGACAGACTGGCACTGAGCGTAACCCCACCCCATCATTTTTTACCCATGCCTAGCATATGCAAGGTAAAAATTGCTGCATACTTAATCTATTGAGTTCCATTTCTTTTAACTCTAGTCTTAAATAGTTTTTGTGTCATCAAAAATATGTTGATTCTTATTAGTGTCCAACGGCTCTGATTAGTCAAAGTACTAGAATTATAGCAAAAAAGCGTTTTAGGGGTATCAGGTAGGGGGGAAACAGAAAGGTTTTCAAGTGACATGCCATATTAACCCTCAAAAACTTGTTTGTTTGTAGCTGATTTACTTTATTGCTTGCTTGTGTGAAAGAAACTCTTAAATTTTAAATCTTTCATTTCTAAAATACCAAGGAGTCAACATGTATCTAGATGGAGCTCTCAAATTGTTTAACTAATAAGCATGCTATAAAAAAATAATAAAAGGTGGCAGACACACCAATAGCTATTAAAAGTATTTTTATTCGGTATATTCATCACATAATTACCATTAAAAATCTAAGATTATGACATGTGCATATTGCAATAAATCAAATGAAGCACAACTGTAAGAATAAATGTAATGTTTCAACAGTGAATTATATGAACACTTTGAAAACAAATTGTTCACAAAAGTGGAACACACCGTTGAGGCTAATAAAGGTTTCAAATACTTTCAATGGAAGCTTAGTGGAGCTACAAAATAAAATGCAAGCAAAGGCTACAACTCATTGATGTTCTTAAACTTTACTGTAAATGGTGTCTGCACAATAAATATAGAAATAGGAACTAAATAATTATGTTGACTTCGTTTATAACATGTTTGACTGGCAGGAACATCTTAACTTAACGCTTACATTTATAAACATTAGGAGTATGTGTATGTTATAGCATCCTGACTTTATGTTTATAACCGTGGTATGTAAACTGGCTACAAGCCTAGGGGCCCCGGGTTTGATTCACAGCCGGTACCGTGAGTATTTTTCCCTTAAGGGGAATGATCCCAACGGTCACCAGGTTTGGTAAATTAGGCTTAAGTTAGGTTAAGATAAGACTCACCCCGGCTCCACAACTCCATAATAACCATCATCACACTATCTCATTAGGTGTACGGTGTTTAGACAACCTCCTATGGTGTACCCTGGGCAACATTCTGTGCCACCAGAACGGCTAATAGTCTACACATAAGGCAACCAAACCTGGATGCCAAAGTCCCTCCCAGTCAAATGTGCCATATGGCAAAAAAAAAATTATGTTATAATGATTCCTAAGTTGGGGCTTATCCACAATTTGCAACAAGGTGTTAAATAAACACACAATAAATCGCCCACCATGCACAATATTTGCTGCTATTTGATCCTATGTTATTGCAACATTTTGTGCCTAGTAATCCTCTTGCCCTAAAAACTTTGTCAGTAAAATAATCTAGTCTTAGTCCTTAAAATCTTTGGTTAACTTAGACATTTATGGCAGTAGAGCACTCTTATCTTAGTCAATGGAGTGTTATCACGTGTTGGTAGTGGAAAATCAGGAATAATTACAGCTGATTTATTTAGATAGGAATGAAAAATAAATCGATGTGATAATATGTATTTTAGATCAACTAAACAAATGGGCATAGTATAAATGGGACAAAGCTCTGCCACAAGGCTTTCCTATTTATTGTGCTCGAAATCTCACTGGATAAATGACTCCTTTACACATAAACAACAAAAATAAAATATAAATAAATAATCTTCCCTCATAACATTATTTAAAAGGAAGACCACAGGAGGCTGGTTCCCTCTTCTCCCAAAACACTTAATCTTAAATTCACGAGTTAAGAAAAACCCATAACTTGACTTACAATGTTTTGTTCACTCTTTGTCTAATTGGAAAGTTGCGTCCACAAAATAAAATACTTGTATACTTCTCAAGGAAGTACAAATCCCTCGTACTTAATTTCCCCTACTTTGCCTAATATTTAAGTTAAAAATAGACCCCAAGCTTCCAGGTAATGACAAAAATAATAATAGAAATAGTAATCAATATATATCAAGATATAATACAATGGCTTTACAAGAAAGGGAAATACCGATTTGAAATGTTAGTAGATTAAAAAACAAAGCTATTGATTTGCATTGTTTTAGATATGTTTCTTACAATGTTAATGAGTATCTAGTTATCTTACTATTATAAACCACCCTCACACTTTATTATATTTTGACATTTAAGTGATATATAAAAACTAAGGCTAGGCCTATATTAGATACAAATTGTAAACATTGAAAGCTATGCTGACCATAATAGGCCTAATTAGTTTAACAAAATTACACTTGAAATTATGTTCTCTAACTACTAACAGTCATCATCACTTGTATCCAACATGTGGCCGGGTCACTTTAGTAAAATGCCTCAGTCTTCGTCTATCCTTTCACCATTTTCCCTCCTTTAATTGTTTCAATTCGTTCTCCTCTAATTTCACACTTTCTCTTAACTGCGCCTCTCATCTCCTTATTGGTCTCCTTGGCAGTCTTCCCTACATACTTTATCTCCATCATTCTCTTTGGTATGCTCTTCTCTACAATTTCATACTTCCTGTACGTTCACTCTTTCCCCGAATAACTTCATTCTTTATCCTGTTTTCCCTCATGACAGTTAACATGCTCCTCATAAACTTCATTTCAGGGGCCTCCACTTTCCGAGTCTCCACTTGAGCATTTAGCCCATTGATGGGCAAAGTATGGCCTGTGGGCCAGATGTAACTCGTAGACAGGTTCAATGCAGCCCATGAAATGATTCCAAAGATCGATAAAAAAAAATTGGAAAACAAGAAAAAAAAATCATTTTGCACTTGTTTGTTTTTATTTCTATTTAATAGTTTAGTGACCAGTGACCAGAAATTAAAATATATTTAAACCATCCAGGAAATTGGAATGTTAACGTTTGGTTAAGAGTAACCGTTAATAGTAAGGGACTGCCTGCCAACATTTATTCATCTCATCTATGCTATGGGTTGTAAAACTGACACCTGTGCTCCTCACTCTGACATCTATCCTCTTCCCTCTCACCACAATCACTTGGCCTTGACACCGCTGGCTGTGGATAGTACATAAATAGTTCTCAATCTGAACAAGATGTATCTTGTCGATTTATTATTGTCTGTTGGTTGTTGCTCGTTGTTTGTTTAGACTGTCCCCACGTTGGGCGCCAACTTTGTCTCTCGTAGTTTGTAGTTCAACTTGAACTTGAGCAGATAGGATTTTTGGGGTCCTTGAAGGGAGGAGAGAATGGAGAGGTGTGGGTGGATGGAGTAGAGGGGGAGAGGAGTTGAATATGTGGTTGAATACATGAAGGGGAAAGGGGGCGATGCAATTTGGGGAAGGGGTGTCTGCTGGTGAAGTTTATAGTGTTACTAGTGGGGGCATGAGGGTTTTATTGGAGCGAGAGAAGGGGTAGGAGGGAGAGAAGTGTTTAAATCCAGCGCCAAAAGTTCGGGTTGTAGCTTGGAGTCGTTGAGGAACCTGCTGTGGGCTCTTCATGGGTCCATATTGAGAAGCTTGGAGTAGTCTACCTCCTGGCATGGTTGGAGGAAATGTGGTGCACGATTGTTTGTAGGGGAAGGATGGCGTGGGTGGAGCATCTATAGAAAGGGTGAGAGGGCGGGATGCTGAGCTGCGGTTGACATGATTTCAGTGCCCCCAGAGGTTTAGGTAGGTAGCGTAGCTTGCGGCGCGTAGGCGTCTTTACCCCCCTTACTACCTTGGTGCTTCCATATGGTGAATGGGGGTTGGGTCTCATTTATGGGATCCTAGAAGGAGTTGGGCCGTAGATACGAGGAAGAGGGGAGAGCTGACTAAATAGTTCATGGGTGCTGAGAGGGTGGGAGGAGAAAGCTGCCTGGATGGTTTGTGAATGCTGAGTAAGTGGAAGGAGGGGAGAGGAGAGCTGCCCGAATGGTTCATGGGTTATGAGTGGGAGGGAGAGAGAGATGATGGAAAAAGTTTGAAGGTAAAACACAATAATATGAAATAATTTAAATTACAAATGTAGGATTAAGAGGTGGTGAGGTGTCTTTTAGTTTTGACGTTCTCAAATGTGAAAACAAAATCTAAACAATCTTGGCTATTTATATTGCATAGGTTATTCTATCCTATGATTCTCAATTTTAAGTTCTCATTTCTAATAAATGTATACAACATTCTTAAATACTTGTAAACTATGTTAAGGTACAACATTTTTATATACATTTTTTCACTCCCAAGAAAGTTTCTGACTTTGTGTATGGTTTTTGAGTTAGTTTGTTTTGCTGCACTTTGTGGAGGGGTATGACCACTACTCCTTTCTGGCACGTGACCTACCTGTGCCGGGGCAACTGATTATGCTGTCTTGGCCGCTAATATTCGGTGGGCCTTGGTTCAGGGGGACCACCCGAATGTCGCATAGCATGTTTACTGTGTGTGTTTGTGAAACGTTTCTGGATTGTCAAGATGGCTACTAAAAACGTAACATTGATTCAGAGTGCTGTGTTTTAAAAGATAAGTGGATTTGGAAATACTTTTTCATAAATTTTAAAGATATGCCATTGTGTCTTATTTGTAATGAAACAGTGACAATCTACATAGTATTTAACATTTCTCGACACTTCACCTCTAATAAGCATGACAAAATCTGTTATGATGCCATGGCCAAAGTTGAAAGTAAACAAAGAGCAGATCAGATATAATAAAACTGTCAACTCAGATTATTATGTTTTAATAAAATCTCAAAAAGCAGCTACACATGCAAACTACAGTCTGATTTCGGTAGGAAGAACAGTAGAAAATTTCTGTAAAAATTACTAGATTTCAAAATGTATCCCTACACCAAAACATATGATTTGAAAGACCATATGTTTAGCAGCTGTCACTTTTGACAAGCAAAGTTTTGAAAACAATAAATGTTATAATAATAAAAAAGTGAAAATTTCAATAAAAATTGGACTTTATGTTTTGGTAAAAGCTCTCTTTGATGGGGAGTTCATGAAAGAGTGCATGCTCAGTGTATGTGATATTTTGTGTCCTAACAAGAAAAAAGATTTTGAGTCTGCTAGTTTGTCTCGAAAAACAATTACTACTTGAATCGTAACTATAAAAAAAGACCTATCATCAAAGCTACAATCAAGAATTGAACAGTTTAAATGTTGTTTTATTACTACTGAAGAAAGCACTGATACTGCTCGGCAACTAGTATTTATAAGAAGGGTCAACGAAAACCTTTCTATTATTGAAGAACTGGCTTGCATGCAATCATTCAAGGGAACTACATCAGGGTCAGACATTTTTTTGTGAATTTCAGCAAGGTCTCTCGACTTTAAAAGTACCTATTAGCAGTATATGCAGTGTTACAACTAATGGAGCACCAAATATGACAGGGAAGAAATCTGGGTTTGTTTGGCGTCTTTAACCAAGAATTTCCTAAAAACAATGCTGTATGTATCATGCATCAAAATGCTCTGTGTAAATCTGCCCTAGATATGAAACATGCGCTTGATGTCATTGATTATTAATACTATTCGATCTTGAGGGCTTGCTCACAGACGGTTCCAAGAATTTTTGACTCAGTGAAAGCTGAATACTCTGATGAACTCTACTACATGAAAATAAGGTGGCTCAGCACAGGATGCATATTCGAGTGAGTCTGGCAGTTGAAAGAGGAAATAGTCTCGTTCATGCGTGAAAAATAGAGCTTTGAAGAATGTGAAATATTGGAAGATACCACATGGCTTTCAGACTTTGTGTTTTTCACAGATCTTCTTTGCCACATGAACAAATTTAAGTTTGATTCACACTGATAGGACTGTGTGCAGACCGTGCTGCCAACAATCTCGAACAGGAGGTACCTTGTAAGACCGTTTTTGATTCACACTCATAGGACCGTGCTCAGGCCGTGCTGTGACTGTGTCATCTTGGATCGTTTCAAAAGTGATTTCCCAAGGTCACAGTCCAACAGGTTATAAACACAGTCCTATCAATGTGAATGTAGATGATGTCGCCTTAATGTCGTCATAGTGTCATTTCACCTACTTCAGCTTCTTCCGGCAAGTGGCGAACCTTCACAAAGGTTCTTATCCACAATCTGACAGTGGCTGCGGAACATTCCAACATTGTTAACACAACTGTGTGCAATAAGCCAAAACTATGGACGAAGAAAACTTAATAATTTTGGTTCAAGAGTATGAATGCTTATATAATTTGCAGCATAAAAATTATGATAATAATTTCACCAAAGAAAATATTTGGAAGTAGATAGCTGAAAAACTGAATGCAAGATGTTTTTAAGTTTTCAAACTTAAAGACACTCATTCTAAAATATTTGTGAAATTGTTTATGGTCATCTCTTCTGTCACCCAAATATATTGTGGAATTCTCCTTCTTCTCTTTCTCTAAACAAATTATAAACCCAGTATTTTCTTCAGTTTCTCCTCTTTTTTTAAAGTGAAAAAATATTAAGACCACGTGCATCAATCACACCTTCCTCTGTTTGATCCATGTGTACAATTGCCGATGAGCAAAATAGTAGTGCTAAAAGTACAGTGCCAGCATGTTCCTATCAGTGTGAATGGTAGCAACATGACACACCCTGCGCACAGTCCTTTCAGTCTGAATGGTGCTTAAATGTGAAGTAACAAGGAAGAAATCAATTTCTCGATGAAATCATGGGTCACCTGAAAGGTCTTAAAATACAACTTGTACTTTTGCTAATCAGCTAGAAAATAATGACTTATCCCTCTTCCTGAACTTGAAATCAATTGCTCCAGTGATGGAAGACAAACTTAAAAAGCTATGAGACCAGTGTGAGACAACTTCATGGTGAATTTGAACGAAGGTTTCAAAACTTCAAAGTATTGGAAAAGACTTTGATATTTTCAATATGCCATATAATGTGGATTGCAAAACAGTGAAATCAGACATTCAGATTTAATTAATTGATTTAGGATGTAACACAAAATTGAAGCCATTGTTTCTCAATGTCCCAAAACTTGAGTTCTCCAAGTCATTATCAAAATCGACTTTCCCAAATTTGATACCTAATGTCCAGAAGGTTATCGCCATTATTGCATCGTCCTATATATGTGAGCAAGTGTTTTCTCCCGTGAAACTTTGAAAAAATAGGGTTAGAACAGACTGACAAATGGTCATTTATCTTCACTTTCGAGTCACCTCGTCCTGGTTGGAACCAAACCGTGAAAAATGTTTAGAAAAACAATCACAGTTTCACTCATCACACACACCTTCATTCAAGTAGTGTAAAGTATCTTTTTTTAAGTATTTGTTAAAAATTCTAGATAATTCACATTGTATAAGAATCAAATATCATTATAATACAAATCCATTTAATATTATAAGGGGATTTAAATTTTTAAATCTACTACCCGTTAGGGCTGTACGCTTAAGTACTAATTATGCTAATGGGTTAGGAATCGGGAACGTTGAATTTATAGGAAGTGAACCCGCATTTGTGTGGTGGGAGAGGGGAAAACCACCCCCAGTTTACCTGAATGAGATTCAAACCTCGATCTCCCCGTTCCCAGCAGTCGAGCTCATCACAAAACCAGGGCCTGGATTCACTAACGGGAGCAAATAGTTGCGCCAGCGTAAGTTTGAAATATGTTCCAAATTCCTATTCACTAAAAGGAGCAGGCGCAATTTGAGAGCAAAGTTGCACCTTTTATTTACCACCACTCAAGAGTAGCCGCAACTATTAAACATGACTGTCACTTCAATAAATTTAAATGGCGGCATATTATTGTATTGGCTTAAAATACAATTAGTTACATAACTGTACTCCAATTAATAATGAATTAATTATAATAACAAAACGTATGTCAAGCACAAAATTTGTTTCAATTTAGACAGTGGTAACAAAACAATTACGTACCTTTTATTGTTGGATTTTTACATTCAAACAATGCAATGGCATTTCTTGCAGTATTACAAAACAAAACTACGAACTGTGTAATCTTCTTCTAAATCCAAAGAGGTTTGTATTCCTCCAAGTCCAAAGACATCTCGTCATTAAATATGGCAGTTAGTATAACTTTAAAATAAGTTTTAAAGTTTCTATAAACATTAATGTTTTATTAATGGAACTTAAACTTTAAACTAATAATATAAATAAATACAAAATAATGTACTAATATTGTTTTTATAAAACATCCAAAAAGAGGCCGATTCTAATTTTATAGCTAGTTTATGAGAAAAATGTTTAAAAATCTTTGTATATGCTGTCGTTTACATAACAGATTTAAAATAAAGTAGCCTTGACTTTGGAAGTAAATTCTTCACAAGGATTGGTCGAAAAGAGAGCAATTGATGACGTTTATGATGACGTCACTCTATTCCTGCCAGCAGTTTGCGCCTTGTTTAGTGAATACGGAAATGGCGCATCTTGGGCACAAAGTTGCGCCATTTCTATACTTGCGCCAGAGCAGATTTGCTCCCGTTAGTGAATCCAGGCCCATGGGTGCAGAATATTTTCAGAGCTACAATATTTCCCCAGAACATAACATTTTCAAAAAAAAAAGTCCCTGAAAACCATAGCGCTCAAAATAAAACATTGAATTTTTGATAGAGGCGGAAGGGAATAAGGATTATTACCTACTAAATAGTTTGGAAAATTCAAATTCAAACAAATTTTTAATCATAGTTATTTTTATAGTACCTACCTTATAAAAAATTTAGTTTTCTCACATCTCCTTGTGTGCATTACATATTGTTACTAATTGTTCATTGATACCAGTAGGCTTATTGGTACCAACATTTAATTTTACATCTTGATATTAAGAGGCAATGGAGTGTAATTCCGGGAGGCATTGGTTTAATTGTTAATTTTCATAGACTTTTTGATTTTTTTTTGTAGACTCGCCACTACTGCAAGGTCTATCACTATCACCCACACCAGAGGAAATACTATCGCTATTTACGATTATGAGTTTTTCCTGATCACATAATTTACGTTTTACAAAACTTACAATAATCCCTTGATCCTTACTTCTAGGTTTATCTGGGGGATGTTTATTAGATATGTAATATCCACGTTTATAATGTCTGCCATGCCATTTGAAATAAGCACATTTGACATAATAAACATTTGTTTCACTAAACCATCTAATATATTTACAAACATGTATCTATTGTACAAGTTACAAACCCTAATAGGTCCTTTAAATACAACAATTTCATGGCTACACAATTATTACAATACGCATGTCATGAGTTTAAATACACTGTGTGCACATCACCGTGTAATTAGGCCACTATATAAGGGTGACTAAATTCAAACTATAACAAAACATCGCTCACCCTTCCCTACCCTCCACCACCTGCCCATCATAGCTACCAAACACCCGCGCTAGGGTAGGTGACTGATGACTCATCATTCAATCATGCCTTTAGCCAGGTTTAGCTATTATATTTTTCCTTTGCCCCTTATTTCAACCTATGACTTCTTATCTAGAACTCTTTTACACATTATCTTAGCCCTTGGAAACTGCAACTTTTTGTGCTTACACCAACACTGCCTCACTATGGCAAATACTGATGGTGTGGGTGTTGAGTGTCATAGGCCTTAGTTTTCATACAAATGAAACTACCATGCAAGAACCAGGATGTACTAAAAACACCAACAAAATTGTTGGACTTTTCCCTGCCCCAAATTTCTCACGGACTGCTTTAATTTTCCCGAACCTTGTTCACGCTTTCGGACATATTCTGCACCCCTGTAGCGCGCTAGCTAACTACACCACCGAGGCGGTTGGGATTTAACTGTATATTGATTTTGTAAAATATACCATTGTAACTTTTTGATAAACTGTGTTGACCCGCCTGCCTGCCGCCTGTGTTGGCCCACTCTTGAAAAGTTTGCCCATAAACCATACACGCTGCATAAGTTTGCACAAACAGGAGCCAGTGTGGACATGTTTTACTGCACAGAATGAGTGTGCACACATACTCATGAGTACACTGCACACTATCTGTCAGTTGTCAGTAAAGTGCACATGCTCAAAAGGAAATCATTTGTGTGTGTGCTCACTGTGGATTGTTTATGTTGGTGTTCATACTGGGTGTTGCGTCTGACATAGAATATTAACTTATTGTGGGCCCGTGCAGTTGAACAATATATTGGAACATTGAAACGTGTATCTAGCTAATACACGATTATGGAAAGTACCCTATGGTGTGGAATCCACAACATAGTTAATATTACAATAGGGATATGAAACATGATTCTTGAGTAGTCACAGAAAGATGGTCCTTTACAAGTACTGATTTTCTGAATTTTATATTCTTCCCAAGCCTGTGTCCTACTGCATTTATTAAAAATTCAGAAGTCTTTAGGTGTAATTCTGGTGACATTTTTAAAATGTTTGTAATCCAGTAGGTTTGGTCAAAATTTTACAACCATTTACATACAAGCGTCTTACAATTCTTTTCATTTATTCTTATTATTTTGTTTCAACAATGAAACACCACCACAAAAAAACTACCTGCCACAATCTCATCCATTATGATACTGAATATAAATACAACAAATTGTTCCCTGTGAATATAAGAACAATCTGAGCATCTACACACATGAGTATACAGGGCCGTTTGTGACAGCAAATTTCCTCTGCAGGAGCGTGCACAGTACAAAGTAGACTGCCGGGCAACTCTTTGCCAGATAGTTGTTTTTGTACTAAGGAGGAGGATCTTTTGCAAAGTTGCATGTCTGAACCTGGTTTGAAACTTTGTTTTGTATCATTTGACTGAGTTTTAGAACACATTTCCCTTGAGATTGTAATTTATTACCACTTTTGGCACAACTTTAATTTTATCTGTTTAAAATATCCGCCAAAAGGCTTGTACTGCAAACTCCAAATGAGAAAGCTGTGATTCTGGATTGTATACATAAATATAAAAACACTATTGAAAACAAAAAAACTTACATCAAATTCTGAGAAAAAAAGAAGCTTGGAAGAAAACAAAGGAAGAATTTAATTCCTACTAAAATTTCTCCAGGCTTGTTGAAACCCAGCTAAAAAATAACTGTTCCTTTAAATGCACATCTCATCAAACTTTAGTAATATTGGTCAAGGAAACCTTTACCATACCAAAGTTTGGTATCATCACATTCATAGACAGCAGTACCAGTTCATTGGCGAAAACATACCTAATGGTATTGAAACCTGCAATTGTATAAAATATGTAAACAAAATAAAACTTTTTAATTTCAATAAATGCACCATGAAAAATAATTTAGCTGTTTTCAATAGTTTAAAATCTTCAATTTGTTTGTGACCAAGATTGTTTAAAAAATTGATGATATTATTGAAGTATTTTTACTAAATGGTATTCAAAGTTGACAAATTACTCTAGCCTAGAAGCTAGTGTGTTCGTATTCAGCATCTGAGAAGTTTTAGAAACTTTTTTAAAAAAAAACTTGATAACAGATACTAGTCAGTAATATCATATTTTTTATTTCTAAATGTTTATGAATTACCATGTGGAGAGTTCATTATTTTAATTGTAATTAGCTTGCTTATTTCTTTTTTTATAAGCATGTTTTTTTATGAACTGAAACCCATTAATAATTATTTTTAATAATAACCTGGAAACTACATATTTTAAGTTAATCTACAGCTTGTAATTTAGCATGCTAGTTATTTTAAATAAGAATATTGGGTAAGTATACACCGGTTCAACTATCAAGTATGTTTTTGATAGGTTTTAAAAATAAAAACCCCTGATGTTAACAAGCTACATATTACTGTTTTGAAAAGTTATTATTTCAATATGATTGAACTTAAAAAAAAAAGTTGTGTGAAGTTATTCAATTTTTAAAAGTGCTGCATGAGAAAATACAACAATTTGTGCACGGTTAAGCTTAAATTTCTTATCCCTGTATATATTAATAGAATCTTGCGTTTATCTTGGTATGACTAGTTGATTCTTCCTCTTCTATGTCTTTGATTTCATTAATAATTTCAATTATATCGTTAACTTCATCCAACAACACAAGGACATTTTCTGCCATGTTGGATGATTGGCAGGCAGATATATGGCCAAAACTTGGAAGATCAATAAATATATGTATAGTAAACTTGTCCACATTGCCTTTGCTATGAGAATTGATGGTACTTGCAAGACTTAATCTAAAACAAATGAAATTAGATTATTAATAAGAATATACAATAGTAAACATAGTACCTTGTAGTGGTAGAGAACCAAGAGGCCAAAATCTCTAACCACTTTACATCATCAAGTAAACTTATATTTTCTATTTCCAGTAGTGTAACTGTATATTTTATTCATGCAACTGTGATATATACTATACAATTTTATCAATTTAGATCCAAAAGACAAGTTGGTCCATTTAAAATCGTCTTCTGCAACACTATCAAGACAGGCTTCTCCACTGGGTATGCAGTTTTCAAGGACATCTCCAATAAGTAGAGTCTCTGCCCAATCTCCTGGCCAGTCCATAAAAGTTCTCTCTGACAAAAACAGGGAAATAAAGAGACTCAAATCTGATTTAGAGTCCGAGATCTCTGAGAACGTAAGATTACAAGAACAACTCAAAATAGAGAAAGACAGAAATAAAGAGCTTGGTAAGTTGTTACTTAACTTGTTTTACAATTATTTCATTGATTAATTAATTAGTGAATAAAATTCCTCATTAAAAAGCTTAAATAATAGCTTTGGCTATTTGATCCTTAAATAGGCAATCCATTACAATTATAATAATTGTAAAAGTGGCAGCATTAAGCCAACTACAGAGTCGAAGGTGGCTGTGTTAGCTGATAGCTCATAATCTTAATAAAAATCATATATTTGTAGCCGACTATTTCTGCACGTCCATCATAGGCTTTGCCTTAAAATATGTGTGAAAAATGACACTGGGCAAGGAACGATTCCTGGATAGCTCAGTGGTTAGAGCATGGGCAATCTAAGCCAAAGGTCCTGGGTTCGATTCCCGTGTGCAGGTGTCATTTTTAAATTTTCAGAATATAAATGTGAAATAATAATAAAAAAGTTACCATTTATCTATGAGTTATATTTTTTGTATAGCAACTAAATATTTGATGGGAACTGCATCAAAATTGAAGAAGAAAAAATGTTGGGACAATTAATCGCATATTGTAATCATATTTTCTCAGATTTATTTTGAGATTTGGATTTCTTAGATAAAATAAAGATTCAGAATGAAAAATTGAATAGGATCCATTTCAAGCTACTTTTACATTACTTTTAGCTCATAAACTTGACGGAAAAACTACTGAAATAAAGAGACTTAGAGAGGATTATCTTGCTACCGAGGACTTTCCCAGCAGTGATAAAGGAGATGCCAAGGTTGTAGAAAAGAGATACAAATCTGAAGTTAAGTGTCTTGAAGAATATGTGGCCTCCCTTCATGTAGACATAGAGAAACTACAAGTTGAGAAAGAGGAAGTGGCAATAAAGGTAAGTGGAACTTACTTTAGTTATTCACAAATTAGCCCAGCTTTTATCTTTGAACAAAACTATTTCTTTGAGGTTTTTTTCCTATGCGAGGTGCATCCAGGAAGTAACTACCATTTGGATACCAAAGGAAAGACTAGCTTTTTAAATAAATAATTTTAGTTTTACCTGATTCTATATACTATCGTAATTTACTTTCCAGCATAATTACCACCAAAATTAAAGCGTTTTTAGCATACCCTATTCATAGAAGTTGGCCGTCTATAATGTGAGACAGTTCGCAACACACTAATCATTGCTGTTGAACTTATCACCTACAATAAATCCCTTCAGGTGTGGAAACAGATGAGTCACTTGGTGCCAGGTCTGGACTTTAGGAGGGATGATCCACCAGCTTCCAATCAGATGAGTCTGGCAGCTGCTGTGTCTTAGTTGTGTTGTGTGGGCTGGCATTGTTTTGCAGAAGAACAACTCTTGAATTCATTAGGCTGCACCTTTTGTCTGTATCATGCACCATAACTTTTTTTTTAGAATTTCACAGTACACAGATGCTTTGATTGTCATACCTTGTGGCAATAATTCAATAAACAGAATTTCCTGCCTGTTCCAGAACACATTGCACATGATTTTTCTGGTACACAAAATCTGCTTTTATTGGAGCTAATTTACCTCCCAATGCACATTAATAGTTGCTTGCTTTCTTGTGCCACATGAAAAACTCAAGCTTTATTATCTGTGACAATTCTACTATTAAAAAAAAGTCTCCTTGGTACTCTGAGCATTATGAGTACCTACCTCGAATACACTTTTTTTTAGTGGAATTATTCTATCATAACTTCATTCAATAAAGACTGTAAAATGTCAGGAAAATGTATTTACATCTCTGATATCAAGAATCCTCTATTCCTGTGAATTTTCTCTTCCACACTTTTAAACAAATACACGTTGACTAGGGAAGGACGACTGCCACACCCCTCGCCGTGAACATTCTCCCTTCCTTAATTAAACTGTCAAAATCCTTTTTCCACCATAATGTAACCCAGCACTTTTTTTTTCTGTTTACATTGCTAATCTGATGATGACTTTTGGATGCACTTTGTTCTTGAGTGAAAGAAAGTTATCACTTGTCCGCAGTTCAAATATCATGTGCACTAACAGTTTTTATTTTCTAGATGCGCTTCATATATATATATTTATTGACAGTTTTCTTAACACCAAGGTTTTTAATGGCTTAATTTAAGATATAAGGAAGTGGAAGGTGGTTGTAGAATAAATGCATCTACATAAGCTATGAGAAACCTGTTTCGGTGGCCGCATTGGTTTAAGGAAGGGTCACCAACTACTTTTGACAGAGGTCTGTTTTAAAAATTCGTCAGACTTTGGTGGTCCAAACCTTTAACAGTAACTCAAAGTCAAGCCTTACAAGTCTACTGTTTGGGTGATTTGTTGTTAAAATAAATTTATGATAAGATTAAAAAAAATATCTATATAGCCCTGAATGACCAGTTTTCTATATGATCACAGAGAATGTTGAAATCAAACCGTTAAAGTGGTATGTTGAGAGGTCTACCTTGATGTGGAGGTGAGGTCTTATAAGTTTTGTAGGTACTGTCTGGATGGGTGCACTTTTATTCTTGATTATCACACTAATTATTTGACCAAAGAAGCTCCCCTTCAACACTAATTATATCGTTGAGAAACATTGTTATGACTAAATAATACATAAACATAATACATTGTAACTAGTTAGTAATTTTATATATAATATCTCACCGCAGCAAATTTCTCAGAACTAGCCACCCTCTTCATCACACTGCAACTTCAAAAATGGGTTATATATAGATATAGATATATCTCACCGCACAATATCACTTAAAATTTATAGTGAGTATGCCAGGCCGCCACCGTGGTTCGGATTCCACGTTAAACTGTAGGACACTTTTAAACAATTTCCCGTTTACTAGGGGAAAGGCCCACTTGGGCCCCACCCCTCGCCCCTGAAAATTTTCCCCCCTTCCTTAATTAAAATGTCAAAAACCTTTTTTTTTCCCCCTAAAAGTAAAACCCGCACTTTTTTTTTCTGTTTTCATTTCTAATCTGATGAGACTTTTGGATCCAAAAATTTTTCTTGATGAAAGAAAGTTATCAAATTTTCCCAGTTCCAAAAATCATGTGCACAACAGTTTTTTTTTTCTAGATGCCTTCATATATAAAAATTTTTTTAAATTTACATTTTCTTAAAACACCAAGGTTTTTAAAAGGCTTAATTTAAGTATAAGGGAAATGGAAGGTGGGTTTTAGAATAAATGCATCTACATAAGCTATGAGAAACCCCGTTTCGGGTGGCCCCCATTGGTTTTTAAAGGAAAAGGGGCCCAACAAATTTTGACAGAGGTCTGTTTTT
>JBCFYV010000012.1:33311460-33329569 GCA_039000515.1 Timema cristinae | reverse complement strand
TACATTACAAAGTATGCTGTGATTAAATTAAATAATAATACAATATTATGAGCTTATTAAAAAATTGACTTGTACAATGTTTATAGCAACAAATTTGAATTAAAGAAACTGAACAAAGATAACAAATTGATAAGAAAACCATGTTTGAACTTTGTGGTTAAAGCTCATCGCATATTAAAAACATATTGACACTAGATTGTAAAAACTTTTGTAAGTAGTTAAAATGACAGTTGCATGTGTATAATCTAGAACAATTAATTATATAATTATATTTTAATGATGTTTGTATTAAAATAATTTGATAAGTTGAAAGATGTTAAAACATCAAGTTGTTAAAGTTACATTATTTTATTTTTAATAAAAGTTTGACATTCCTTATCTGTTTAATTGTGGGATCCCATCTCCTTAAGTTGATTGGTCTTGGACAACATGTTTCGGTTCTACACCATCCTCAGGTCTGAGAATAGAAGTTGGATGTTATTCCAAAAAAGCAGGCCTACACAGTGCAAGGAGGAACTCAAGTGCACATATCATGTATTGAGGAACTACTGTAACAAAATCTCGGATATTTCAAAACAAACAAAAGTTGGCTATCCAATTCCGATTATGAATCGATTGAAAAACTCACTAACACATTTGAGATAAGCAATAACCAAAGCAATTTACGATCGAAAAAAATATAAAGCGCCACTATCTAATAGGATTAGTGAGCTCAAGCGGGATACAGAAAATGGTTCATACCATATCTTTGGAGAGCGTCCAAAGAGGATACTTTTGTTTTGGTACTCAAGAAATCGAGTTGAAATTTAAAACTCTAAGATTTTGGATGAGATACTTATTGTTATGCGGCAAGTATCTCATTACCATCAAGTTTAAATGTGAATGTTACCAACAATTCTTGTGAGCAGTTCAAAAGTGTAGTGAAAAAATGTATCAATGGGAAAAGAGTCAACTATTCTCCAAGGGATCATATGCAACAAGGTGTGAGGCATCTGTTTCTCATATTACTTCTGGCCAGTATCTATGGGTGGTACACAAAACAATGATGGATGAAAAAATTCCAGGTGTAACCTATCATCATAAATTACTTTTATTATCTAACAATCATTTTTATAAATCGTGTGTAAATTGAATTATTTTCTAACGATCCTGACAAATCTCTCATTTTAATCCTAGGCGTATTACACAAACCAGTATGTGAAGAGAAAGTCTCAAGCATTAAAACATGCATGTAAAAGGCGCCTAAAATTCACAACGGAAGAAGGAAGAAAGCCTCCTGCTAAGAGGAAGAAGGTATCAAGTAGGCCTGACAAAGACTATGGTTTACTTGAAGATGAATACCTCCTTGCAATGAACAATGAACAGCTAGTAAAAAACATGCAATCATTCATAAACAATCTTTCTCTCACCAATGTCAAGAGGAACCAATTGGAACGAGACACTGTGGAGCAGAGTAGCTGCCTTAAATAGAAAATTGAAATAAAGAGAAGAATTACCACTTCAAATTTCAGAAAAATATGCCATTTAAAACCATTGACATTAAGGAGAAAAACAGCCCATGCATTATTGTATGGCTCTGTAGGCACAAAAGCCATGCAATATGGCATAATGAATTGAACATATATGTGACTAACTGTGGACTCTTTGTGGACCAAAACCAACCTTTTCTCACAGCTAGTCCAGGGAAATATAGTGAAGTAATAAAAACTCTGAACTATGATAAAAAAATATAAAATATTAGCACCAAAGTTGTGTATATGAAAGAGTGTATTAAGTGCATATAGAAACAAATATTTTATTATTTCAGATAGTCCCACCAGTGACAATGAAATCAATGAAATAAAGTGTCCTATGCCTATATCTGATTCTGAGAACCTTTTAAGCGCTGCAGCAAGTGGAGAGGTACAACAAAAGACTTAATATATATATGTAAAATGCATATAATATAATATAATAGTAGAAGGTAGTGGTGATTTAAAAGTTTGTTTTAGACTAACTTTGTAATGTATATGCCATGCTCACTTTCATCAGAATGTAAGTAACAAGGTTGGGGTTAGCCTAGTGCAATGAGGGTGATTTTTCCTTAAAAAGCAGGTCCATGAATATCCTTCATAATTATAAATGAGCATAATTTTTTTAGCCATGGATACTACACATGCGTATTGGTGTCATAAGAAAGAACATAAATTCTATTTTTAATAATGCAGTATGTCTGAGTATGGCAGGGATCAGTAGGTGGTGAGCACGTGTGTAGTAAAATGGTGATGACCTCGCAGCAACATAGCTGGTACAGCGTGTAATTTGTTAAGACAAGTAGTGTTTTAACTGTCCATGGTGCCTTCAGACAGCAGTTTCAACATCAGGTACCCAGTGATAAGACGATTATTAAGTGGTACTCAAGACTTTCTAGAGATGGGGTGCATATGTGATCAAAGGAAAGGCCATTCAGAGTGCCAGGCTGTCAATGCAGAAGTTGAACATGTCCAGGAGTCATTTGTATGCAGCCCTAAGAAGTCTGTGTGCAGAGCTAGCCGGAAGTTTGAAGTACCTAGGTCCGCAGTGTATAAGACTTCACCCTTAACAAATTGCAACCGGACGACCCCCTAAAAGACTTGGTTTCTGTGAAAATTTACTGTCATTAATGGAGGATGAAAATTTGTTATTAAGAATCATTTTTAGTGGCGAGGCAACCTTCCATGTCAGTGAAGACGCTCAATGTCAGCCTATGAAGAAAAGAGAATCCCCTTGTTATGCAGGTTGAACAAGAGTACACAACTCCCCAAAATCAATGTTTTTGTGTCATATCAAGGGCAGAGAGTGTATGGTCCATTCATTCTTCTTGGAAAATACCTTTACTGGCTCCAAATCTGGATATGCTGGAGCGTGTATGGTGTGAGTGGGAGTATCACCTTAATGTAGCCTGGGTAACACAAATGCCTGAATTAGGAACGAGTGTGTTTGAGTTGCTTTCTGATGACACCCATTTCATGTCCATCCAACCCCTGACAGTAGCACCATGTATATTTATAATCATGAAGGATATCCATTATTCATGGACATCCTGTATTGTTTCTAATCTTTTATACATGCAATTATGGATGCATTAATTTATTTAAATACAGTCCTTATCCATTAGGTGTGTCCTCCTTATCCATTAGATTAGCCCATGTGCTAGAGTACAAGTTCATATATAAATAAATAATCTAAAATTTATCTTTTCTTTCTCAGATTGGATTTTGTGATTATGATGACAACACATTGATTTTAATGAAAAATAACAATTATTTCTTTCAAGTTCAAGGACAGTTGTGCGAAAAAATGGCTTAGAATTGAGAAAACAAACAAGACAAAGACTTTTGCAGGAGAAAATGTGTCACAAGCTTGAAAGGTATGACTACTGTACTAAAAAGGGATATATATCTCTCACTATAGCCTATAACTAATGTGTATCATTACTATACTTTTATTAAATCAGGGAAAAATGTTTATATTAGGCCTAAGTTTAGCTACTGTTTAATAGATGGGTATTAGTTTAAGAGTTAAATATTGAAAGTAAAATGAAAGAATTACAAAAACCAAGTAGGCCTTTTATTTACATTTTATTATTTTATATAGACTACTTACAGAATGTAGTAAACCCCCTATTCTGTCAAAATTATTGGACTTGGTAAACATAACTATAACTGTGGTGTGAAGTAAGGTTATAATATTTTCAATATAAGCATGAGCCCACATAGCATTCTCAAAATACTTAGGAAGGGGAAGTGAGGTTCGTAAGGGGAGTTTAAATGCTCCATAGCTTTAAACTACTGTGATGTGAGGTATTATAAAAGTTTTCATTTGAATGAACATAAACTGTTTTTGACAATTATAAATATCTAATTTCTACAAGCCAAACATTTTCTTTAAAATTCAACAATCTCACAAAATGGACATTTAGTGGTAATTTAACTAGGTTTAACTAGGATGACTGAGCAACATTGTTTTTTTTATAGCCGAGTGTTTTTTTTTACCATTTATCTACAAGTGAATTGCTGGTCAACTGCCTCTTATTCATTCTATTCATTTACTCTTAAGTTTTTGTTGCTTATACTGAAAAATGCTTTTGAGGTCCCTAGAAGGAAAGCTGCTTGTAAAGTATGCGAGTGTGTGTGTGTGTATAATATATCCCTAGAAGGAATAAACATAAGCTGCTTGTTAAGTATATATTATATATAAAATTTAAGTTAGGAAAATGTCCTTCAGTTGAACTATTTGTTTTTATTTCTCAAGGTTTACAAGGAGAGCTTGTTACCATAAATTGTAAATTATTGATACAAATTCCAATTATTAAAAAATGACATCAAGGAGGTGTGCATCCATAATTATTGATCTCTCAGATGAATCAGTGTCTGCAAACTATATTTAGTAACAATTTTAATCGATTATCTTTTTTTTTTTACATATTATGTTTTATTTTAAGACCTTCAGTCACATAGCTATAATTAGAGGGCTGATTTTGCCCTAAATGCCTTTTTTTATACCTATGCTTTGAAAAGTAGACTTTTGAGGAATAAGTTTATTTTCGATGATTGCGAAGATAGTGTGATGACTTTTATAGTGCCTATAATTGCCTATTTTGGTGTTTAGTGCCTATTTTACAAATGGGATCCTTAAAGTGCCTTTTTTCTATCTCTCTCTTCCTCACACCCTCTTTTTTCTTTCTAGATACTAGTGGTCCCCCCCCCCCCCCCATTCCTTCACTTCTTAGGTCACACCATGTGGATACTCGTGATAGGTAGGGAAAACCCAAGTGTCCAGTGGTCTGATAGGTTCAGACTGGTCAGTCCGGCAACAAAGATTTTCTTCTGGCGCACAGCAATGTCAGTTCATTCAGTGGTGGTGTATATTACGCTGTTGTTAGATATGCATACCCGTTCATTAATATTATTATTATTATTATTAGCACCGCATCTTACTACAGGGTTCCTACAGTATTTGTAAAAATATTCTCCCTGACTTTTCCCTGACTTTCCCTGACTATTTTCCCAAGTTCCCTGACCAATTTCTCATAAAATTTCCATTATAACTTTACGGTACTATACACGTGAAAATATTAATTTAAATAAATTTATTTCGGCCTCCTCCCCCCTTACAGCCGACCTTGCCTCACCTCTCATGGAAGAATAAGAAAGCAGACATCTTGCCAATCAGTTGAGGGAAAATGATGGAAAAATAATCCCTATCAAAAATTTGTAACAAACTTGATTCCCTTTGGTATCATGTGCAGAAATACGTATTAAATAACAGGCCACTAAGAACATACTAAAGAGTTTGGTATCATTACAGTTTTATTTTACCTAAACTGTACATTTCCTGAACTGAATAGCTTACAACAGGAACTCTGTCTGCTTTCATATTATTCATGTCTCAAGTCAATTTTATTTTTATTAAAATTATCACTATAGTCATACAATAAGAAACTATGTTATATTTAATAAAGTGAAGCTTGCTTCTTCTTCAGTTCTTGCAACTCCACGTCTATTGCTTCTCGTTTCTCTTCAGTTGCCATCATTAATTTTTTTCTTTCTCCTTCTAAATCTTTAATTTGTATATCTAATTTCCTCTTTTCTGCCTTCTTCTTGTCTTTTTCACTTTTTTCTTGCTTCTTCATCTCTAAGTATTCATGATAGCGTTTCCGAGCACCTCTCACGTAATCCAACATCTTTTTGCTAATGTGTATATTTTTAATCCCTCCTGCTTCTTGTATCTCATCATGAATGTGACGCTGTGCAATGACTGTCTTTTCATGCATGTTTTCAACCAGTAAAGATTTATTGACTGAAAAACAACCTTCAACAGTTGCATTCCCATGCGACAAGACAAGGCAAATCTTTATTACTTCCCAAAGATGTTTGTAGTCTGCTTTCCTATTAGAAAGCTACCATAAATAGTGTCAAGTCCTACTTCATCACTAAACTGATCACAAGGACGAAATATTTCTTGAAGCTCAGATTTTTTGAGGTTGCAAAAATGCAAGTATTCTTTCTTGGCATTTTCAGCCAGAACATCATTTATGATGTTGGCATGGTTGAGTTCCTCCAAAAGAAAAGAAAATCTCTTCTGGGCCAGTTGAGGTGAATGTTGAATAACACAAGGATCCAATGAAGACAAACCTCTCACAGCTTTCTGTTTTAAGGGACTTTTTTCTTGTAGTTTTGCAATCATGGTGGTTAACATACTGCGGCACTCATGTATAAATTCTAATTTTTGTCTTTCTGTTACTGTGATCGCAGTTTCTCCTAACAAACGTTTTGTTGCAAATCCTATATCAATATTTTTGCTAAGGATCAAATTTTCTGATTTTTTTGTGTCAATAGACAGTAACTTTGGACCCGTGCACTTCATAAGATCAGGTTTCACACAACGATTCATAA
The DNA here is from genome assembly GCA_039000515.1 of Timema cristinae. NCBI lineage: Eukaryota > Metazoa > Arthropoda > Insecta > Phasmatodea > Timematidae > Timema > Timema cristinae. Next base: position 33,323,153 of record JBCFYV010000012.1, on the reverse strand, counting down.
GGTATCTTAGAAGTTTCTCTACAGCTTCAAAAAGATATGGAGTCATTGGTTTTGATGTCTGGAACCGTTGCAGGAAAGGCTGACATTCATCTGCAATTGTCTTGCAGAACGCTAGTTTACACTTTAGGAATGGATCACAGGCTGCTCTTTTCAGTGTCTCTACAGGTTTTGTTTTAGGAAGTTTTGCTTCTTTGAGAAACTTAATAACATGGTCCCAAATTTGTAATGCCCTTTGAAAGCACTTCGCATTCTCTAACCAACGCACACCACAGAACTTCAATGGAAAAGTTGTACACCCTGTCAACTGGGTGAACAATGCTCGACGAGCTGGAGAGTCAGTGAACAGGTAGTACATGTGACGTAATAAGCTACTTATATCCCAATCAACAGACTCTACTCCTGTTCTCAAGGAACCATGAACAACATGAAGCCCACATGTTCCCAGATTTAGCAAACTACATACTTCATTGTCTGTTACAGATTTGAGGTGTTCCTGAAGAAGTGTTATAAACTTTAAATTGACATTTGGGCCATCCATTGACACTTGTATCAACTTAGAGAGTGGAAGAGGAGAAATACCATCCAGAAAATGCTTCAGTAATTCTTCAGCAGTGCTCCTATCGAAAAACACACTGTTTAAGTAACGACTGATGACTTTATGATTTTCCTTGTCCCAGAATCTAATTACAATGTCCATCTGTCCTCTTTGAATAACTTTATTCAATGCCTCATCAAAACAAATTACAAAGTTGTTACATGATTTTAGGCGGTCCAGTAAATTATTATGAAAGAATGGAGCCAAGCCATGCACAATGAAGTATGCAGCCTTGTCTCCAACAAGGGTAAAGGCATTGGCGATGGAACACTCGGGAAACATCAATTGAAAAATTGTACTTAAATTATTGCACGAATTGAAAGACATTTTTTTGTCAACAACTTGCATAGCCCAAATGACTTCCGCCTTAGTTATATCATCTTTTATAACAAAAGTGTTATGGTTTCTTTGAGGCACTACACTAATTTCACTTTTAGCAACAGCTTCCTTCTGCGACGTTACGATTTTCGATGAAACAGAAAAACTCTTCAAGCAACCAGCAGAATCATCACTAGGTAGAATGTCTTTGTGTGCCAGAGATTCTCTTGAAACTGGGGAGCTCGATGAACCTGAATCACTTGACTTTTTTGAAAAAAAAAAAGTCAACAGAGAGCGTTGATTTGTCAAAGTTTCAAGAGTTTTGATATGAGTTGGTCCTTTTGCATGGGAAGCTAATGCTTGCTTTCCCATATTACTTAAGTTTATAATTTTTTTGCACACTTTACAAAATGCCTGCAGCTTATTACTTTCAACACCACTTATCCAGTATGAGAATTCAGGAAAATGGTCTGGGCTTAGCCAGAGCTGGTTAAAAACGGGTTTTTTGTTAGACATTGCTGGTGTAGTCTAATCAGTCCTGGTGCACTGTATCAAACTATAACGATGACAAACCTTGAACAAGAACAAAAACAAGTGATCACTAAAGTTAAAAGAATTGTCATGTGCAGGCTAGGAGACCTCTGCGTTCACATTCTGAAATAAAATGCTACCAAAACTTGTGTTAGGGCAAGTTTGAGCATGGTAAGTGCCCCTCAGCTTTCTTCATTGGGGCAGTGGCTTATGACGCAGTAAATAGAAAAAATATTTTCTTTGTTTTTTCTAAGTGTGACATGAAGACATGAATTGTCATTTCCCTGACTTTCCCTGACCTTTTTAAAGCTTCCCTGACTTTCCCTGACTATTATTTTTTTCCCTGACTTTCCAGAGCGTAGGAACCCTGTACTACCCATTCAGGTTATACGCAGGTTCATTAATACTTCTTTGTATTGGACTAAGTGTAAATTATTGAACTAAGTTTGTAGAAAATGCCTAAAGAGAAATCGTGTAAAAGTGTATTATTCAAACAGTGGATTGGTGGTGATAGGAATTTCACAATGGATGGCAAAATAATTTTCTGTCAGGCATGTTCCAAAAAGGTAAGTTACCTTTTCAAAAGGGGAAAGAAAATTATTAATTTTGAAAGTCAAGGTTTTTATTAAATATTTTGGCTACAGTTTAAAAGTAGACCACAATTATTTGCTATCGTTCAAACTAGGTTTCATTTATTATTGAAGGATTTCAATAACAAAGTGTAAATATTTATTAAAGCATAGCATAACAATCTTACAAAAAAAATCTTAGTTTTCTTGTTAGGATAATTTGTTAATTTGTAGAATTCCCATATATTATTGGATGAAAATTTCCATATATAATATTTAGGTAAAATGTGAGAAGAAGTATCAGTTAAAACAGAGGTGGCCAACCCGCGGCACGCGTACCACGGAAGCATTTTAAGCATTTAAAGTCACCTAATATAACAATAAAAAATTTGATGAAAAAATAAATCACCTAATTGGGCCAGGTAAATAAGTTTCTAAAAATGTTAGGTCTACTAAGTTGGTTGTCTCTGCTGTATTGTTTCCCGCTACTCAAGTTCTCTCTTCCCTTTCCACTACAACCCCAATCCCTTCTCCCCCTTTCGTGCCACCTCGACTAGTCCAGCAGTCAAGGACACATTCCTCAGTCTGCACAAATCACATTTTTCTACTCAGTTTGTTGTTTGGTGCCGAACTGACTGGTGCGTACTGTGTTATCCTCCGCTGTAAAATATTTGTTTCTATAGTGATTCACTTGCTGTTAGTATTGTTTTGTAATGTCCTTAAGTAATCCATCTACTTCCAAAAGGAAGTACGAGGACGATATTGCTCTTCGGGAGTTTAATAGTGAATGGGAAGAACAGTTTTTATTTACAAAAAGAAACTCTTCTAAGCCTGTGTGTCTTGTTTGTGGAGCTAGTGTTGCAGTTCCCAAAAAGTTTAATCTAAATCGGCACTTCAAACAGATGCATCCCAATATTAATATAAAATATCCAATTGGCTCAGCATTAAGAACAGAATTTGTAAATAAAAAGAAACATTCACTAACTGGGCAACAAATGCTTTTTAAAACAAAACATGATCAGCTGATGACAATGGTCAAAGTTTCTTATGAAATTGCCCTCATCATTGCTAGAAAAAAAAAAGCCATACTCCGAAGGAGAAGATATAATAAAGCCAAGTCTAATGGCCTTCGCAAAAACCACTGTAGATCCTAATGTCATTAAAATGGTGGATGACGGTGCACTTTCAAGAAATACAGTTATGCGGCGGATCGATGAGATGTCTGGTGACGTTTGCAAACAAGTAGTTTCGTGTATCAATACTTGTAAATACTTTTCCATCGCCTTGGATGAGAGCTGTGATATAAGTGACACTGCTCAACTTTGTGTTTATGTGTGTTGTATCAACGATCAATTTGATGTCACTGAAGAGCTTCTAGACTTGCGCCAGCTAGTTTTATGTAAAGGGGAAGATATTTTGAAAGAAATAAAATTAGTCATTGAAAACAACAGTTTAGATTGGGATAAATTAGACAGTGTTTGTACGGATGGGGCCCCGGCAATGACTGGCAAAGTAAAAGATTTTGTAGATTGTTGGAAGGTTATTTGAAGCGTAAAGTTTTTAAATACCACTGCATTATACTTCAAGAAGCCCTTTGTGCCAAAGACATGAAATTCTCTTCTGTGCTCGATCCAGTGGTGCGATGTATCAACAAGATCCGAGCTAGGGCGCTGAACAGAAGGGAATTCCATGAACTCCTTGAAGCAGAATCGGAAGACAAACGCTGTGGTGAGCTTCTGCTTTAGTGTAGTGTCCGTTGATTGTCACAGGGAAAGGCACTTGAGAGATTTTGGAATTTAAAGGGTAATGTTCTGAAGTTTTTGGAAGAAAATGGGGAACTACCTGATGATTGTATGCTTTTGAAGAATGAAGACTGGCTATGGGAGTTAGTTTTTCTGATGAACATTATGGGTCACCTTAACAACTTGAATCAGAGTTTGCAAGGTAAAAATAACATGTTTCCGACCCTATTCAGTTCCATTCAGGCTTTTAAAGCAAAGCTCACTCTGCTGGATCATAATATTTCTCAAAATGAGCTCTCCCAATTTCCTCGAATGAAAACACTTCCAACACTGAATGTAGTGGTGGGCTTCCAGGCTTTAATAAATAAAAAACATGCTATTTCTGATTTGAAAAACTCTTTTGAAACTAGGTTTTCAGACTTCCAGGATGAAAAGAGAAATGTTTAACTTTTCATGAATCCTTTTTCAATTTATATGGAGGAAATGGTTCTCTACCCTTCTGACGTACAAATTGAAATTCTTGATATTCAGAACAACGCTGCAATTCACAGCAATTACAAGGAAGTACTTGGGAATCCATCCAGCCAAGAATTTTCCGATACTTTTCACATGACGGGCACGCTCATATATTCAATTGTTTTATTTACACACATCTGACATTACTGTAAATGTAAGCGTATAATGGCTCTAAAATAAAATAAATATTTTTAATATAAAAATGCCTCTTTCAATAAGTGTTTAGTTTTTATTGACCGTAAGCCATCAATCCTCTGCCAGGCTATACCTAGTTACTGTAAGAAACTACTCTTCTGGAAGGGTATGCCTAGCGACTGTAGGATGATCACTTTTCGGCCTATTGAACCTAGTGAATGTAAGCCACCAATACTCCGCCAGAGTACACCTAGCAACTGTAACCTATCACTCCTCAGCCAGGGTATATCTAGCAACTGTAAGCCATCACTCCTCAGCCAGGGTATACCTAGAAAATGTAAGCCATCACTCCTAGGACAGAGTATACCTAGCGACTGTAAGCTATCACTCCTCTACACAATTTACCTGGCTACTGTAAGCCATCACTCCTCTACACAATTTACCTGGCTACTGTAAGCTATCACTCCTCTACACAATTTACCTGGCTACTGTAAGCTATCACTCCTCTACACAATTTACCTGGCTACTGTAAGCCATCACTCCTCTACACAATTTACCTGACTACCGTAAGCTATCACTCCTCTACACAATTTACCTGGCTACTGTAAGCCATCACTCCTCTACACAATTTACCTGGCTACTGTAAGCCATCACTCCTCTGCCTAGTGAATGCTGCAGACCACATAATTGAATGTATGAATACCTATATAAGAAAATGTTTTAAGTAACTTTTATAACTGTCAAAAAGTGTCTTTCTATCTGAATCTGACTCTAAGCAGGGTCATCAGAAAACTTGCTAACAACCAAGGCACAATCTCGACCTCCCCTTCTCCCTACCACCACTACCATTTTAAATACCTATGTCGCTCATAAATAATTTAAAGTCTTCAATACTTACAATCTTAAATTTGGTCACGTTGGAATTATATATTTGAATAGTGTACCATTTTAGCCTGTGTAGGTAGGGGTGAATCAACCTTTTATCTAAGCACAAATGAATAAATCTCCAACTTTATTAGAGAAAGAAGAAATCATTTTTAGAATTATTATACAGGTTGGATCCATGGTGGCGGAAATTTATGTGTGTAGAGGTGGGGAGAGGGGATGGATAGTAAAAAAGGGTTTTTGGGGGGACTTGTCCCTTTCAGCCAGGCCTAATGCATTCCAAAGGCCTTTGCCCAAGAAAACATTTTTTAATTGGAGCAACTACTGAAGAGGTCATCTTCAGCGGTAATATTTTTTGGAATTAAACTTCTACTACAAGATATTTAAAATGGTCTTTGCATTAGGCTTATATATATATTATATATATTTTTTTTTAATTTGATGCCATTATGAAGTATTTTTAAACAAATTACTGTATGTTTGAAAATATAAGAGGGAAGTGAAATAAATCTTAAGAGGGTAAGGAGGGGGCAGGAGGAATTTATTCCAGAAGGGAAAACTATTGTATTGGTGCAGTGTACAGACACCACTTATTATTTAAGAAGTGCTCAATATACATTTTCAAACTTGGAAGGAAGGGGGAGGAGCTATGCAAGTTTTTAAATGCTAAACAAATTGATAGCTCTTAAGTATTTAATCCCTGCCATTAATTAACATTAAAAAAAATTCTAGCTAGCTCATATAATAATTTAACATTATAGTTTTCTTTTCCCTCCTGAAATTTTATTCTGGCTAAGTCTTATGGCCTTGGGTCAGCCAAATTAATTATAAAACAACTTAAAAATCAGTTCTTTGGAAATTACTTCATCAATATGCAAAAGGAACCCACCCAAAATGAGAGATTATTGCTAAAGATATTCCGAGATGGACCCGTAACTCGGTAGGAGGACGCGCTAGACAGTTGTCTAAAATTGTAACGAATAATTTGATATATTCACATTTAAACTAGTTAATAAATAGTTTCTAGTCATTTGATTCTTCAATATTGTATAACATTTGATTTTGCAAATAAAATGAATTAGGGAGGAGGATAATCTTATAACATCATGAATTTCATCTATATAGGCCTAAATACATTTTGATTAATACATTTACGGGTACAATAAAAAACTACACTATTAAAATAGTATGCTTACCCATCTAACTAGGGAATCAGACCAAGAGTCCATATTAGACCTGTTATGAGATAACTGACATACATGAAAATTTCAAACTTCAATGCTACCATTGAAATTAGGCAGATGCAAAGGTTGATTGGTCAGAAACTAGTCGACCAATAGTCTGGAGACAGGGCTACCAACAAAGTGAGAAACTTTCAGATATGACCATAGTACACTGAGCTCTATACAGTCTAAGATATTATACTCTATCTTTAATATACTGGCCTGGATATACTCAAATACAATCCTTGCAAAGAACCAACGGTTGACGGTCAAATTTGTCAACTACTTTATTTTGAGGGGACAGTCGACAGATTTATTTCAATGTTTTTGCTCGAAAATATGTCTCTAATGAATTAAAGTGTTATTGTTTGAGAGAGTGGAGTATTATACTACACTTGGCTTAAGAAACATTTACATTAAAGGATATACAATTCAGTTTTACAGGAAATACTGTACAAATACGAATAAAATATTTAATATATTTAAATATTTAGCCATCATCCATGTTTTTCTGCAAGACTACAATATATTTAAAGTTAGCTATTAACTTGTGTGTCTATTGGTTTAAGAAATCATATTATATTGAAAGTTCAATGAATATGATGAAATAAGTTAACTTAAAACTTTATTACATTTGTTTGAATGACAAACTTTGTGTAGTTGTCCTGCGGTTAAACGATCGTTTATGTTATGGGCTTGTGTAAATTATTATTATTAATATTATATTACCATAAAAAAAGTTACCTCATATCTTGTATATTGCTTTCAGAAACCACATTATGTTGAAAGTTCGATACCTAACTATAATGAACCAAGTTACCTAAAAACTTTATCACATTTGGTTGAAAGATATACTTTGTGGAGAAGTGTTACGTTCAAATGATAATCTAGGTTATAGTCTGGTAGAAAGTACGGTGTATACTACACGCCCATTTTGGTAAGAATACCGAATTAGAAGGATTTATTTTGCTTTATATCGAGATATATCCACCCTCACGAAATTACCACTTCAATAAACATTTCAAGGGAAAAAAGTAAAATGTATAAAATATGTTTAAATTTGTCTCAAGAGATAAAATATAGAATTTTAAATTTATTTATTATATAAAATTAAAATTTAAGGTTTGATTTTTTTTGCCAAAATTTGATTTCATATCTCCCCCCCCCCCACCAAAAAAAATCCTGGTTATGCCCCTACAAACGAGCTTCATTCAAAAATCATATTAGCCTACATCAACTTATTCAAAGAAAAAAATTACTAGTTTCAAATTTTGTTATGCTCTTAAAACTTTTTACTAACACATTTAGTTCATTTAAGTAATACATTGATGTCTCATCTATTCAATAAAATTAGTGAACGATGTCAAACTGTCACATTGTCTTGTGAGTGTGGAAGACAGGAAGCGATACCTGAAAGTTCTCTTCTCTCTTACACAGTGCTATGCAGATGACAGCACGAAAATTTCAGCCACTTGTGACCATCAAGTTAAATTATAAAGATCAATGACATAGCATAAACTTTTTTTCCCTCGTTCTTCAATGTCACTGAAGAAATTTACTTCAATCAGCCAGGAACACTCGTATTTGATTCACTTCCAATGCTTTCTTGATATTATCATGCGTTCAGTTATGTTTTAAATCACATAAACCAGCTCTAACTCATCATGAATTTATTCAACAGGATAACTGAGAAGACATTTGATCGTACATACACCATCATATCATTCAAACCCTAAAAGCTTTCCGCCAGAGTTGGGCATGTTTTGTTTAACCAATATTGTTTGGTCTGAACATAATATGTAAGGATACGAAGTCTGCGCTGCCAATAACTCGCGGTTGAACAATCTTTAATTTAAAAAAACTTGTCCTCCAAACGTTGGAGCATAAGAAATAAAGGAGGATCTCCCCCTTCAGTGAGGAGCACATTGGTTGATGATGTACGACAAGTGCCCAGACACAATCTTACTGCCACATATTGAATTTAGTCTAGCTTTACTAGCGTAGATCATGATACAGTGTGATATAAAAAGATCTATACTCAAAGGAAGAACGTATAAGCTAACGGTACATTTGTAAAATTGTATATGAGTGGGAGCACCAAGAAGCACCCACAAATGATCGCATATAATTTATAAGCCCACCACATATTCTAGATATTCCTAAAAAAAAATTAGGGAGCCAAGAAACCTTCACGCCTAGTGTCATGCTTAAAAGTTGCACCATTGGCTGTACCTGAATTCAACGTCCTTCATTATCAAATATAATTAAGTTATGTTGTACTCTGTTGGGTGAAGTTGACCGCACAACATTTAGCGACATTTTGAGTTAAAGAGTGGGCTGCTAAACAATTTGAAATCAAATGAAACCCTGATTGTAGCACCCTCTCTGTCGAGCTACAAGACCGAACGTACCATAATATGATATTATCATCCGCATACTGTAAAGTCGTTACAACAACCGGGAAAGAGCTATCAATATCGTTTGAATAAACTACATCCTTTTACCCGGTTTTAGAATAGAAATCAGAAGGAAAATTTTCCCTGTGGGTAGAATCACCCCCTCCCCCATAGAGTATTAAATACTTCTAGCAGGCTTGTCAAGAATCAGATGAAAAATTTGTCAACATAAAATAAGATACATTGTCAAGGCCCACAGCAGTGTGTTGCGCTCGATTCAATGCTGCTCTTAATACACTGCAGGTAAAACACCTATCTAGCTGATACTAAAGGATCATGGCCTACCCCTAGGTTTTGAACTGTTAAACCTACTTTTGTCAAATATAGTTCCCAATTGGCCTTTTTATAGTTGCGTGACTTATCCAAAAGAACAATATTATAGTTATATGGGACCTGAGAATCTATTGTTAAAATAATTTGCAAATAATCTCTGCACATAGTCACCAATCGTATCCCAAGTTAAGTATGGTGTAAAACTATAGGATGCAAAAGTAGCATCTGGGTACGCGTTAGGATACGAAGGTCTGTTAAGTCACGTAAACCTCCCTATGTTTAATATAACAAGAGGTAATACCCCCAAAGTTTCACGAATTTTTATCCCACAACGATCTATGTAAGAGGAGCCCTAAAAATCATGGTACGCATTAATGTCCAGGCAGGTGATAACTGGATAAGGTAGTCTACCGAAAAAATTGTTCCTATAAATTAGTATCGAAGTTATCTGATGTGGAGTTGTATAAATCTATAAATGAAAATCTCCTAGCTGCGGACAATATTTTTTGCCCACAATCTCCCGAAGATATTAAAAATTACCCAACGTTATTTCAACAAATTGAATGTATGACCTAAGTAACAGCGCTACACCTACCACCCGGGCAGGTCTATCAGACCTAGAAATTATAAATTATTTATAACAAAACTTTCTTGGTACTTGAGCCAAGTTTCACTCAACAATACGATATGAATATCACGAGAAAAAAATAATTTCTAAAGTTCAGCTTTATTGTTCCTGATACTTCTAGAATTCCATCGTATTTAAAAAACTGACCATAATAAAAGCAGCATATATCCAACTCAGACAAAGTTTCCTTGGACACCACTACGTGCTTTAATCCTAGCAGATCTATGACTATGGCCATTAGGGCGTCTCACATCACTCAATAACTTTAGAATTGTAACGTTTATTGACATCAACGTTACAAGCGAAGAAGAGTAAATGGGCTAATAAACACTATTCCACAACACCAAAATGTAAACAAGGAATCTACTCACCAAAAGCCCCGTTCACCATATAAGTGTCTCAAGTCACATCAATCGAACTTTCGTTTCCCCCACGAACACTATATCAACACCAAGTGTTATTGTTAAACTGAACGAAAAATTGGCGTGTCGGAATGGGCGTGGAGCCGCCGATTGAATCATGGGAAGTGAGTGACGCGCATGTGACCTCGTGTTGAACACGTGGTGTTCTAGTAAAATCTCAGATAACCGGGGAATGTTCTTATGAATTACTATCCCTTCCCTCTACTCTGTGTATTTGTTTCTACTTTGTTCTAGGTTTCCCCTTTGTTCCCCCTCCTCTCAGAAAAATATCGTTTATATACTGTGGCCGTTTGCTTTGTAAAATCACTTCTTGATTCAACTGTGTCATACGACAACCACATTAGGACAGGATGATTCTAAGGTATAAATTCTATTTCGGCCTGTACACATCAAAATTATCTTTGGAACTTATATTATTCATTTAAAAGAAATCTATGCTGGGTACAAATTCTATTTCGGCCGGTACATTCAAAATTAACTTTGGACTAGTATTATTTATTTTGGATTACCATATATATTGTCTTTTGTAAATATGTTAGATCACGAGGAAAGGTATGCCCGGCATGGCATAAAATATTCTAAATATTAATGTGGTAATAATTTTTAGAATCCCTTTTTTTTGCCCTTCTGGCTCTGCAAATAATTGTCTTTTATGGTGAACTTTAACTTTTGTAGGTCCCCCATAAATCTACGTAAAGGCGTGTTGCCTACCTAATGTGGGATTGTTATAGCCCGTACGCTATGTAAATTTTGATATTTATTGTATATTTATTTAATCATGGAGGATCTCTCTTTAATTGTGGTAAACTTAGATTGCCAATAATATTTCAAGTTAGTTTTAATAGAACTTATTGTTATGTGGTTGGCCTGTGGTGGCTAGATAATTGTATTCATTGTATTGCGGATTGCCGCAGAGGCCCTAAGGGGCCATAGATTTAACTTAGGTTCAATAACACCTAAATATTATTACTATGTTGTTATGACAACTATATTATCATGAGCATAACCTATGTCGTTGGGACAACTGTATTATCATGGGCATAAACCTATGTCTTTATGACAACTGTATTATCATGGGCATAACCCAATCTTCTACAGATTTATATATAAATATATATCTATTCATTGTTACTTACATTTTTCATATTTCTATTTTTATCTTTTCTAAATAAACATTCTTATAATCATTCAAAACTTAATTTACTAATTCTAGGTAAATAAGTTCTTACTTTAAACATAAGATTCTCGACCTCCTCCCCTTTTGCTCATAGTACCAACATGGCGGATGATAGTTAAGGAGAGTTCACGGAAGCGCAACGGTATAGACCAGAGAGAAAGGCCATTCACTTTTATGCAGCCCTGTCACTCCCCCTGCAATTTATCGTTTTTTTTTTTATTGT
>JBCFYV010000012.1:33295169-33311360 GCA_039000515.1 Timema cristinae | reverse complement strand
CCTGCCATTAATTAACATTAAAATAAAATTCTAGCTAGCTCATATAATAATTTAACATTATAGTTTTCTTTTCCCTCCTGAAATTTTATTCTGGCTAAGTCTTATGGCCTTGGGTCAGCCAAATTAATTATAAAACAACTTAAAAATCAGTTCTTTGGAAATTACTTCATCAATATGCAAAAGGAACCCACCCAAAATGAGAGATTTTTGCTAAAGATATTCTGAGATGGACCCATAACTCGGTAGGAGGACGCGCTAGACAGTTGTCTAAAATTGTAACGAATAATTTTATATATTCACATTTAAACTAGTTAATAAATAGTTTCTAGTCATTTGATTCTTCTATATTGTATAACATTTAATTTTGCAAATAAAATGAATTAGGGAGGAGGATAATCTTATAACATCATGAATTTCATTTATATAGGCCTAAATACATTTTGATTAATACATTTACGGGTACAATAAAAAACTACATTATTAAAATAGTATGCTTACCCATCTAACTAGGGCATCAGACCAAGAGTCCATATTAGACCTGTTATGAGATAACTGACATACATGAAAATTTCAAACTTCAATGCTACCATTGAAATTAGGCAGATGCAAAGGTTGATTGGTCAGAAAGTAGTCGACCAATAGCCTGGAGACAGGGCTACCAACAAAGTGAGAAACTTTCAGATATGACCATAGTACACTGATCTCTATACAGTCTAAGATATTATACTCTATCTTTAATATACTGGCCTGGATATACTCAAATACAATCCTTTCAAAAACCAACGGTTGACGGTCAAATTTGTCAACTACTTTATTTAGAGGGGACAGTCGATAGGTTTATTTCAATGTTTTTGCTCGAAAATATGTCTCTAATGAATTAAAGTGTTATTGTTTGAGAGAGTGGAGTATTATACTACACTTGGCTTAAGAAACATTTACATTAAAGGATATACAATTCAGTTTTACAGGAAATACTGTACAAATACGAATAAAATATTTAATATATTTAAATATTTAGCCATTATCCATGTTTTTCTGCAAGACTACAATATATTTAAAGTTAGCTATTAACTTGTGTGTCTATTGGTTTAAGAAATCATATTATATTGAAAGCTCGATGAATATGATGAAATAAGTTAACTTAAAACTTTATTACATTTGTTTGAATGACAAACTTTGTGTATTTGTCCAGTGGTTAAACGATCGTTTATGTTATGGGCTTGTGTAAATTATTATTATTAATATTATATTACCATAAAAAAAAGTTACCTCATATCTTGTATATTGCTTTCAGAAACCACATTATGTTGAAAGTTCGATACCTAACTATAATGAAACCTAACTATAATGAACCAAGCTACCTAAAAACTTTATCACATTTGGTTGAAAGATATACTTTGTGGAGAAGTGTTACGTTCAAATGATAATCTAGGTTATAGTCTGGTAGAAAGTACGGTGTATACTACACGCCCATTTTGGTAAGAATCCCGAACTAGAAGGCTTTATTTTGCTTTATATCGAGATATATCCATCCTCACGAAATTACCACTTCAATAAACATTTCAAGGGAAAAAAGTAAAATGTATAAAATATGTTTAAATTTGTCTCAAGAGATAAAATATAGAATTTTAAATTTATTTATTATATAAAATTAAAATTTAAGGTTTGATTTTTTTTTGGCCAAAATTTGATTTCATATCTCCCCCCCGCCCCAAAAAAAATCTTGGTTACGCCCCTACAAACGAGCTTCATTCAAAAATCATATTAGCCTACATCAACTTATTCAAAGAAAAAAATTACTAGTTTCAAATTTTGTTATGCTCTTAAAACTTTTTTACTAACACATTTAGTTCATTTAAGTAATACATTGATGTCTCATCTATTCAATCAAATTAGTGAACGATGTCAAACTGTCACATTGTCTTGTGAGTGTGGAAGATAGGAAGCGATACCTGAAAGTTCTCTCTTACACAGTGCTATGCAGATGACAGCACGAAAATTTCAGCCACTTGTGACCATCAAGTTATATTATAAAGATCAATGACATAGCATAAACTTTTTTTCCCTCGTTCTTCAATGTCACTGAAGAAATTTACTTCAATCAGCCAGGAACACTCGTATTTGATTCACTTCCAATGCTTTCTTGATATTATCATGCGTTCAGTTATGTTTTAAATCACATAAACCAGCTCTAACTCATCATGAATTTATACAACAGGATAACTGAGAAGACATTTGATCGTACATACACCATCATATCATTCAAACCCAAAAAGCTTTCCGCCAGAGTTGGGCATGTTTTGTTTAACCAATATTGTTTGGTCTGAACATAATATGTAAGGATACGAAGTCTGCGCTGCCAATAACTCACGGTTGAACAATCTTTAATTTTAAAAAACTTGTACTCCAAACGTTGGAGCATAAGAAATAAAAGAGATTCTCCCCCTTCAGTAAGGAGCGCATTGGTTGATGATGTACGACAAGTGCCCAGACACAATCTTACTGCCACATATTGAATTTAGTCTAGCTTTACTAGCGTAGATCATGATACAGTGTGATATAAAAAGATCTATACTCAAAGGAAGAAAGTATAAGCTAACGGTACATTTGTAAAATTGTATATGAGTGGGAGCACCAAGAAGCACCCGCAAATGATCGCATATAATTTATAAGCCCACCACATATTCTAGATATTCCTAAAAAAAATTAGGGAGCCAAGAAACCTTCACGCCTAGTGTCATGCTTAAAAGTTGCACCATCGGTGGTACCTGAATTCAACGTCCTTCATTATCAAATATAATTAAGTTATGTTGTACTCTGTCGGGTGAAGTTGACCGCACAACATTTAGCGACACTTTGAGTTAAAGAGTGGGCTGCTAAACAATTTGAAATCAAATGAAACCCTGATTGTAGCACCCTCTCTGTCGAGCTACAAGACCGAACGTACCGTAATATGATATTATCATCCGCATACTGTAAAGTCGTTACACCAACCGGGAAAGAGCTATCAATATCGTTTGATTAAACTACATCCTTTTACCCAGTTTTAGAATAGAAATCAGAAGGAAAATTTTCCCTGTGGGTAGAATCACCCCCTCCCCCATAGAGTATTAAATACTTCTAGCAGGCTTGTCAAGAATCAGATGAAAAATTTGTCAACATAACATAAGATACATTGTCAAGGCCCACGCAGTGTGTTGCGCTCGATTCAATGCTGCCCTTAATACACTGCAGGTAAAACACCTATCTAGCTGATAGTAAAGGATCATGGCCTACCCCTAGGTTTTGAATTGTTAAACCTACTTTTGTCAAATATAGTTCCCAATTTGCTTTTTTATAGTTGCGTGACTTATCCAAAAGAACAATATTATAGTTATATGGGACCTGAGAATCTACTGTTAAAATAATTTGCAAATAATCTCTGCACATAGTCACCAATCGTATCCCAAGTTTAGTATGGTGCAAAACTATAGGATGCAAAAGTAGCATCTGGGTACGCGTTAGGATACGAAGGTCTGTTAAGTCACGTAAACCTCCCTATGTTTAATATAACAAGAGGTAATACCCCCAAAGTTTCACGAATTTTTATCCCACAACGATCTATGTAAGAGGAGCCCTAAAAATCATGGTACGCATTCATGTCCAGGCAGGTGATAACTGGATAAGGTAGTCTACCGAAAAAATTGTTCCTATAAATTAGTATCGAAGTTATCTGATGTGGAGTTGTATAAATCTATAAATGAAAATCTCCTAGCTGCGGACAATATTTTTTGCCCACAATCTCCCGAAGATATTAAAAATTACCCAACGTTATTTCAACAAATTGAATGTATGACCTAAGTAACAGCGCTACACCTACCACCCGGGCAGGTCTATCAGACCTAGAAATTATAAATTATTTATAACAAAACTTTCTTGGTACTTGAGCCAAGTTTCACTCAACAATACGATATGAATATCACGAGAAAAAAATAATTTCTAAAGTTCAGCTTTATTGTTCCTGATACTTCTAGAATTCCATCGTATTTAAAAAACTGACCATAATAAAAGCAGCATATATCCAACTCAGACAAAGTTTCCTTGGACACCACTACGTGCTTTAATCCTAGCAGATCTATGACTATGGCCATTAGGGCGTCTCACATCACTCAATAACTTTAGAATTGTAACGTTTATTGACATCAACGTTACAAGCGAAGAAGAGTAAATGGGCTAATAAACACTATTCCACAACACCAAAATGTAAACAAGGAATCTACTCACCAAAAGCCCCGTTCACCATATAAGTGTCTCAAGTCACATCAATCGAACTTTCGTTTCCCCCACGAACACTATATCAACACCAAGTGTTATTGTTAAACTGAACGAAAAATTGGCGTGTCGGAATGGGCGTGGAGCCGCCGATTGAATCATGGGAAGTGAGTGACGCGCATGTGACCTCGTGTTGAACACGTGGTGTTCTAGTAAAATCTCAGATAACCGGGAATGTTCTTATGAATTACTATCCCTTCCCTCTACTCTGTGTATTTGTTTCTACTTTGTTCTAGGTTTCCCCTTTGTTCCCCCTCCTCTCAGAAAAATATCGTTTATATACTGTGGCCGTTTGCTTTGTAAAATCACTTCTTGATTCAACTGTGTCATACGACAACCACATTAGGACAGGATGATTCTAAGGTATAAATTCTATTTCGGCCTGTACACATCAAAATTATCTTTGGAACTTATATTATTCATTTAAAAGAAATCTATGCTGGGTACAAATTCTATTTCGGCCGGTACATTCAAAATTAACTTTGGGACTAGTATTATTTATTTTTGGATTACCATTATATATTGTCTTTTGTAAATATGTTAGATCACGAGGAAAGGTATGCCCGGCATGGCATAAAATATTCTAAATATTAATGTGGGTAATAATTTTTAGAATCCCTTTTTTTTGCCCTTCTGGCTCTGCAAATAATTGTCTTTTATGGTGAACTTTAACTTTTGTAGGTCCCCATAAATCTACGTAAGGCGTGTTGCCTACCTAATGTGGGAATTGTTATAGCCCGTACGGCTATGTAAATTTTGATATTTATTGTATATTTATTTAATCATGGAGGATCTCTCTTTATATTGTGGTAAACTTAGATTGCCAATAATATTTTCAAGTTAGTTTTAATAGAACTTATTGTTATGTGGTTGGCCTGTGGTGGCTAGATATTGTATTCATTGTATTGCGGATTGCCGCAGAGGCCCTAAGGGGCCATAGATTTAACTTAGGTTCAATAACACCTAAATATTATTACTATGTTGTTATGACAACTATATTATCATGAGCATAACCTATGTCGTTGGGACAACTGTATTATCATGGGCATAACCTATGTCTTTATGACAACTGTATTATCATGGGCATAACCCAATCTTCTACAGATTTATATATAAATATATATCTATTCATTGTTACTTACATTTTCATATTTCTATTGTTATCTTTTCTAAATAAACATTCTTATAATCATTCAAAACTTTAATTTACTAATTCTAGGTAAATAAGTTCTTACTTTAAACATAAGATTCTCGACCTCCTCCCCTTTTGCTCATAGTACCAACATGGCGGATGATAGTTAAGGAGAGTTCACGGAAGCGCAATCGTTGTATAGACCAGAGAGAAAGGCCTATTCACTTTTATGCAGCCCTGTCAGCTCCTCTGCAATTTATCGTTTGTTATTGTTTATATGTTTATTTTGCTTTTGTGTAATGTGCGCCTGCCCTTATCTATTAGAGGATAAGGAGGGCGGTACAGAATATTCTATGTTATTGTCGACATTAAATTTGGCAGGTCCAATTCCCCTGGAATTTAAGAAGCCACAGTTACCAGGAGTGACACAACTTTAGATATCATCTGTTCAACCCCCTTACTCATTATATCCTCTACTGTTCCTTCAATAGCGTTTCCCAACAAATTCACGTCCATATCACCAACAGCCTGTGCCAGGGTACTGGAAAAAGAGTCACTGGGTAAGATGTTTCATTGCGTGGGCGTACTTGAATATTTGGGAATTGTATTGTCCATAACAAACTGAGCCACCCTGGCTGCATATTGCAACTTGTAGGGAGAGATGCAGTCCACAGCCTGACCGGCCTCCCGATACAATAAATTGCGACGAGCCATTGTCGATTTAATTTGACGTTATTGCATCCATTCGGGACACTGGTTGGTTGCCAAATGAGCCCTCTCATCCACCACCAGACAAATGAACGCGTTTTGGGGTTCTTTGTAGACATTTTCCATTTTTCTATGACATGGCCACCTCCACACTTTGTGCACCTATACCCCCACTATAACTGACAGCAAGATGAGCAACACGTAAACAATTGTGACATTGTGTCCTAGGTAAACATAAGGCTTGACCTTAACCCTAGAAAAACACACCACAAAATAAGATGGTAGCTCTTTGCCCATGAAGGTAATTGTTACTGTACCAAAGGGATCAAACTGATCAAATTCATCAAGCTTGCACCTATTGAAACGTCATACCTGCAATACTGAACATTCACTTTCTCTCTCGAACTCTTACTTAATCAATTCTTCCGAAACTCGATGAGAATATTATTAAAAACTCCAATCCGATGCTCATTACGACCCACCCTTCCAACCCGACTTTCAAAAGATCGCGCAGTTCCCTATTTGCCATACGAGTATTATCTTCCTACACACAATGCCACAACAATTTGATTTTTATCTGCCGAACAATACTCGCTACACTTTTATACTTAGGATATAAGCGCTTTCCTATTTTCATTGGATGCAGATTCTGAATATTTAGTTCCGACGAAATTGAAAAAGGTTATTTTGTACAGCCCCGGACTAGAATAATAAATTCATCCTCTATTTCGACTGCTCTACTGTCATCTGAAACAATTGTCCCAATTTAACTCTGCTTAGCATTAGCTACTTTGGTAACTTTGGATCACGCTTGCCCCGTTGGTTTGACAGCAACAAGTCCTACACTAGATTTCGCTTTCTTCATAATTTGGTTATTAGATGGTGATCGTGAACGACCCACTTTTAAACCTATGGCACTAGTTTGAGAATTTTGTCAAATATTTGAATACAGCTCTTTCATAGCTAAATGAACATCGTATCCATTCTGAATTCACCTTATGTAAAATAACTAACATACGTCATAGTCATTGATATCAGAGCTACACACGTAATCTCACCACTGATGATAAACATCGATGTACTGGAAAAATTGAAACCCCCCTTTTATTTATATACCAAATAAAAGTCAGGTTGGTCACAAGAGAGTTTATTTATTTTCAATAATAACAATAACAATACTCGATGAGAAAAGAGTGGGACAAGCCCGGAGTTAGGCGTAGGCAAAGTGAGGCCATTATAACTCATATACAAACAAAGATATGGGGTACGACCCCAAGCGATAAGATGGCCGCCGTAGGTACCCACAGCATAAACAAACATTTAAATTGACCTCCATACATTATATATTATTTTATATATTATACACCGCTACTACCCGTTCGTGTAACGACCTCATACAAATCGTAAGTAAATGATAAAGAATGAATAGGAACAATAACCCGCATACTAACATAAACATTAGACATAGACTATTCGCCATCGGTGACTCCCCAATAACTTATGAAAAAGAGAGAGTCCACAAAAAAGGTTACCATCACAGCTATTCTAAAGCTCAAAAAACGAAACCAAGATCCATTATATAGATGCATCATTAAAATTGAATAACCTTGCAATTAACAATACTAATACACTAAGAGCGTGGGTTCGCGACCCCAGGCTTAACCAACAAGGTTTGGATCAATGGAAATTCAATCCCCCAATAATGGCAGTAACATTGATCGTCCAAAATGATTTTACCCAAATACTCAAAAGGTACGATATAACTAAACATCCCGCACATCAAACATGGCGGAGTAAATAGCCCAAAACAATCCGTAAAGCGGATGAGATACGTCAATCAGAATAATAATATCCCTAAACTTAAACTGCGCTGCCATGACCTCTACAAAAAGTCGCAGTTCCAATATATAATAAATAAAGTTAAATTGTAAATAAATATCGACCAAAACGTAATTTAGAATCCACGTTACTCAAAACAGAATTTTGATAAAGGTAAATTAAATCTAAAATTGACACCAAGTGCCTTACCTATAGAATGCGGAGAAATGTGTGTCATGGCACTAGAGTCCTGCCATTATATACAACCACGGTATCGTCACGTGCTCACAAAGCGCGGGAAGCAAGGTAGAGAAAGGGGTAAAGGGAGTGCACTTTTCGGGAAGATTCTCGGGTGTTCAGGGCGAGATTTCAAATCTCGCGCCGCTCGACCGGCCGTTAACTTCAGAGCACTATCACTAGGCGCGCACGGGTCCGCGCATGTAGATCGTCTTTTATTTATTCTTTCTTGAGGTGGGGCAGGCTGAGGCGCTTCGCTAACGGTTACTCGTCTCAGTTGAAAACAATCTGGGTGGCGAGACGATGTGTTTATGTGTGTCCTCGTAGAACAGCCAAATGGAGACAGTTGGTGAGTCCATGCAATCTTTTTCTTTCCATGTTGTGATTCGGTCACAAAATTAAAATTATACTTTGAGGTTGAAAGCAATTCTACATCGTGACCAATGCTACTTATATTTCTGCAGTCGAATATTTCTGAATACTATCGTGAAAGCCATTTAAATGTTTAAAATATACGATGTAAAAAGGGTAAACGTGACATACAAACAAAAAACATTCTATTATTATACCAATAGAAACACCGCATGGCGTGTGCAACAACGTTGTCGGGGCCAAATCTTTGTTCTCATTGTGCGACCATTATTGTGAAAGAGGGTATAGCAAAAAATATTAAAAAATCTCGGGCAAACAATACAAAATTCTAAGCTAAGAAAAAATAAATGTCCCGAGGACATGTTCTCACTGTATACATATTTTTATATTTTATAACCTATAATCCAGCTCAAGAACAACAATGATAACATAAAACCAACTGTATCACCCAATACAATACGATGCCTAGATAAAAGAGTATTAATAGAATGACAACTTTCAGTATATGTTCTAGTTCACTATTATAGCGGTGGGCTACAGAACTAAATCACAAACGTTTCATACCAGAGTGAGCTGTGTAATAGATTATTCTTGCTACTTATTTAATAATAATGTTATTGATTAAATTTTAGTTATTTAATTTCAAATAATTTATACAAATTATAATAATATTAAAATAAAAATACATGTTGGGACGTTATTTGCCACCCTACCTTGTATTTCCCTATGTTTTCTATTTTTGTGAACAATTTCCAATTTATTTTCGCATGAATTTAAGCACTTCGAAGTTAGGCCACACACTGGTTGCCGGCCTAACTAATAATACTATTTACATCTATTAAATTAAATAAAAGGATGGAAAGAACAACGTAACACATTGTTTTAAATAATCTAAATAAGGAATTTTGATTTAAAGAACACTTACCTTTTATTAAACATATTCATTATCCCGTTAAGAAGTCTGTTGACTTAATTTTAATGAATGTCAGTAATGTTTGATTTCAACGCATGCGCAGTTCTATCAAACAAGTGAGTAGCAGATCTGTTCGTAAAAGAAGATCCAAAGCTCGATGTAAATAACTCAAAACAAGAGCGTTTTTCAATTCTGACAGATGTAAATAAACATTTAATTCTCTAAGAAAAAAAACAATGTTCACTTTCATTAGCATACAGTTAAATATTTATGTTAAACCTGCATGTTATTTGATTTTCCCTAGTCCATAGCCAACATTTTATCTTTTGGTTTTACATATATAGTTGTTTTCTCTTTGGACTTGGAAGTAAAGAATAGAACCTTTTTAAATTTGGTCTTGGAAGATTTTTAATAAGAGACGAGGTCGTCTTCTTCTTCTGAGTGGGTTTAGCATGGAGCCAAATCTGCGGAGCTCCTGATTAAAAATCATTTTAAAGTGAATAAAAGTGTGAATTAAAGTACACGTGGTAAAATGGAAAGTTAAGTGTGTGTACTAGAACTAGATTGTTTATTTTCGTTTTCAAATTGCGTAAGAATTCGAATTACTAAAGTGTAACAAATCTCTGAAGTTGGTGTCAATATGGACTAATTCAGTCGTGAGGCCAAGTCAACTCTTCAACTATAAATTATTATTATCTATTTTTTTGTTTCTCCTATAAAATCAGAATTCATTTACTTTCAGAAAGACAGACTAATGTAGAGAATTAATTAACATTTCATTTTATGTCTAATTATTAAACTTTTTTTAAATTAATATATATATTTTTTGTCTCAACAATACTGTTCTATACTTTGTTAAATTAGAATTATAATTATCCGGAATTCCGTAGGTAGGTTTGGGATGTGGTAAAGAGGAAAACAATAATAAATCCACAAAAGTGCCAACAATTATTATTTTATACATTTTTTGTATTGTCTAAATTACATTTTGTTCCAACAAACTATTTTATCTGAATTGTTCATGTTTTTAGTTTTTAAGTTTACCCAGTCTTCTCGAGTATTGAGAGTCGTAGTGCCACTGACTGAACTAACCGAGGTAATTTTTTTTTCTTTTAATTATTATTTTCCTCCTAGATACTAGGGGTGGCGCCCAACAAAAACACAATCTTTATACATTTTGATGTTAACTGTTGTTATGTTAACAAGATGCAGAATACAATAATATTAGACACAAAGAATATAATAATTTATACAATATATAAAATATAACAATTTTTTTTCACAATGTACTATTTTTGAATTTTAATTTTCCCAGCATAGACCAATACGAAATAATTTATTAACACGACTTTCAAATATTATATCCGTTGGAAAAGATACTAGTACTTTTTGGCTTTAATATCTGATCACAAAAACTAGAGTTTTGAAATGCTTTGAGTAAAGAGAGTCATGGTGGTGGTCTTCCTTAAAAAATATTCACTCACATGTGCCATTGATCTGTATAATATAACCGGATGGACATACACATACACACTGCCAAGGACAAAAGTGGAACGCTCAAGTTTATCGTCTACCTCACTGTGTGTGTTTTTCCATACTACACGATCCAGTTAGGGCTAGCTAGTTGTGCGAACCAATTCCATAGTATGGAAACATGATTTACTAGAATGGGTATTCGTAATATGCGAACATCTATGCTTTTGAGAATTGTTTGGTTATATTAAGATGTAATTGCTGTTATTGTTTAAACTTAGTCACGCATTAGCATTCGATTCATTATGAGGCTTCTCTCTTTGTATGATTGCTAAAGGGAAAGTTAGCTCACAGTTATTGGGAGTTACTATACGTAATTGATTACCCATTTGGATCCGCCGGGCCTTCATAATGTGCTCGTTTACTTTCTGTTAATTTGTCTTGTTCTCTTGCCTCTTTGTGGCATTGTATGGCCAAGTGAGACCTTAGCTCCTCACGGTCTTCTTTGTATTTATTACCCTGTAGACGGGCTCCTAATGCCGTGCTCTTATTGATGTTAGACTTCAAATAATGTACACCTCTATTGTAAAGTTTGATAGAGAGTTCAGTAATGGTCAACCACGGCTATTACTGTGATGTCCTAATTGGGGCTTATTATTTCTAAACTAGCGGGACATGGTTAGCTCCTCCTGATTGTGGCCTCGCGTTCATGCAGTATGACTTTTCTTATTTAAAGGCACTATTTTACCGGTCAATTATAGTTTTCTAGTCACAGTGTCTTCTATGTATTCAGATAACCCAGAGCAGTATGAGTTAACGTGCTTACCTAAGTGCACTTCCTATTAATCACACATGCTGTGGTATTAGTCTATTCCTAGGTAAACTCAGTAATTATCTCGTATGACCCCTATTGACTGGTAGATTCCTTGCCTGCAACAAGTTGTAGTGATTTATTGGCTAGGTTCTAATTACTAGAAGCTTGTCACCTAGTGCAGTTAACCAAAGGTATCAATTGTTTTCTCATAATGCTCTATCTTTAGGCCGCGATGCTACTAGCCAGCTACCAGCCTCTGTGGCGTAGTTGGCTAACGCGCTTGTCGCTTTGAGCTAGTCTGCTGAGGACGGGGAGATCGAGGTTCGAATCTCGGTCGGGTGAACTAGGGTGTTTTTTCCTCAATGGTTTTCCACTCTCCTCCCACGCAAATGCGGGTTCACTTCCTATAATTTAACCTTCCCAATTCCTAATCCATTAGCGTAATTAGTACTTAAAGCGTATAACCCGAACAGGTAGTAAGACGCGGTGCTAAGTATTATTATTATTACTAGCCAGCTGTATTATTTCATACTATTATTTTATTTAAATACTGTTATTCCCATGTATACTTAATTGATTAGATAACAGAAACCTAATGAACTATCTATCTTTATACTTATGTATTTTCCTTTTGTCTTTATTTAATAAACTGTTATAACCATTGTATTTCATGTTATGTATTTATGCAACCCTCCTTTATAACTGTAAAGTAGGGTGCAAATATTTTTATCAACAAGCTGTTTACTTGAATTGATGTTATTGTATTTTATGTGTTTTCATTTGTTTATTGATTTATAAACAATTACTTATATTACTTGAGTCAGTGAACTGTTTAGTTATAATTAATCCAGTGTAATTCTATTTTATGTGTTTTAATTTGTACAGACTATTACTTTGACTACTTAATTTGTTGAATCTTTTAGCTGTATATTTAATTCTGTGGTAATGTTTTTAATAATCAAAACCTTGGGTGATCTGCAAGTATTTTAATTCACATTTAACCTGCAGCCTACTCCAATATCCCTCAAGAACTCGTGGTCACACGGTCACGTGTCACGTAACAATATTTATCTTTTTTTTACTTTACTTGAGAAATGTTGTAAAGGAATTAACAGCTAAAATAAAGATTAAAGAAATGAAAGTAAAATTTTATTTCAAATAAAAAGTTTACACTTAACATAGCTAGAATATTCACAAACCAGAAAAATATATTATTGGGAAAACATGATAATCAATTAATATAAAATACAATTGAAATGGGCATACACACTTTTAATGAAATCTAGGCTTATTACTAAGATAGTTAAAAGGGCTACGCTTGTTTAAAAATATTCAATAGGGCTGTTGATAATAATTCCATTATTTTAACAACCTATTTGCCTTTCTTCAGATGGTAAGTGTAAAATGAACTCTACATAAAGCATTAAGAATGCTGAAGGATGGTCGGCCATGGGAAATCCAAATGCAGCGTAGTTCATAACCCGTTGTTGATACCTTGATTGGTGACAAAGCCATTTACTTGTGAGAGCTAATGCCCATTAGCTCGGCACATACTGAATAACAAGTTAAATATTCAAATATCAGTTTCTTAAAATGTTCGTTCACGGTACAATTTACTTTCAATGTTAAATATACTCACGGAACCCCGCTTCTGGCCATACACACTATTCCAACGCGCGTCACACGAACACTACTCGCGGGTCCACTCCAGGATTCACTGATTGAGAACCAAGAACTGAGCACCCCCGGCTATCGCTTGACCGTGTATATGTAGGGGTGGTCCCAGCTAAGGTCTGGAATCCTCCCCTTCTAGAATGATAGGCCAGAATTAAAAGGATCCAAACCCTTCCAGACGTGTGCCCGTCCTCCCCCTGTCCCCTCTAATCCCCCAGTCAAGTGAGAAGGCCGCTGCAATACCTGCTAGAGAAGGAGGGAGACAGATGATAACAGGGAGCGTAGTTTAAGATAAACATTGAGAGCGCCGGTCCAGCCGTTAAACTCTAATCTCGTTACAATATTTATAATGCACAGATATGGGAGGGGATGGCTTGATGGTGTCATCATGTATTAAATTAAATACAAATAATTTATCTGGCTTAAATATTATGATTATTTATTTTAAGGATAAGAAGTGCTCTATTAATTTCCATTTTGTTTTTCAGCAGTTTCATTTATGGTTTTCACAAATAAATGTCTAGTTCTATGTATTTCGTGGTAGTTATACCAGTTAAATGTATAAAATTGTGCACTTTTTTGGTATCTGATACACTCTTCATTTAAAACTATGCCTCAGAAGTAAACTTGAAACGTTCAGCCCTTATGTGAGATAATTTAGTCTCATAGTAGTATTATTGAAGACAGTTCTCTTCAGATCAGTAAGTAGTGCAGATAAACGTTTATCCTGGGGGTATTTTATTCATGGCCTTTGAACTGATTCTCTGGATCTATTGAGATCAAGAAGCGTATCAATTCAGGCAAAAGATTAAGTTATCTTAGGCTGTCACTCTTAACAGGTATTAACAATACCATTAAAATAGAAAACGTTATTAATATTGGCCACAAAAAATATGTTTATATTTTATAAAAGGTCCTTCCTATGAATATAAGACTGTATATGACTGTATGGTCAAGAATACCTTTATTTTAAATAAATGCATTACATATTTTATTGTACACATTATTAAGAAGAAGAAACTAGTTAATGGTTTAAAGTTTAAGTGATAATACATTCCCCCAATAAATAAAATAATAAATGTATTGCTTTTATATTAGAATGAGTGAGTATTAAATTGAGTATAAGTTATAGCATTGTCATATAATTTCTGTCAATTATCTCATAATGGTTATTATTTTAATTTTCTTCCTTCAACTAGAATAGCGTTTGTTATCTTTGGGGATTTTCCTTAAATGTCTTAAAAGAGATATTCTGCCGTCACAGTTGGTGCGACTACTAAGCTATTCATGAACAAATAATGTATTTGGTTTGGGTTTGTTAGAAGATTGATGGCTATGATTGTACAAAAATAAAAATAGTCTCAATGTGAAGAAATAAATTAGCTCCACGATACTAAGAAGGCTGCAGCCAAGAAATAAACCAGCTGAACCGCCAATGGCAACTGGAAGTTAAAAAATACACACAAATATAATACAGGCTTACTGTTACAATTTAATAACTTAGTGTAACATATAATAGTAAACAGCTTAACATAGGGTCAGTAATTTACTACTCTTACATCTAAATTAATCTAAAAGCCTTGAAATAAACAGCATAGGCTCCGCATGCACATATTACAGCTTGAGTTAGCCAAATATTTTTTGTCACCACGCCCTATTACCTGTTCATTTATACCAGAGGTCCACAGCCGTTTCAGCTGATGCCCTCCTTGGTAGATAATCAAATTAATAAAATTAATACTCCCCATATATATATATATACACACATACACACACACGCACACACACACACTCCTCTTCCTCAGTTAATGTTAGAAAATGGGATGATCCTAGAAACTATATATTGGGGTGCTCGTTTGGAGAGTTTTTGAAAATTATATATTCTTTTAACAGTTATTTAGAACAGTGGTTCAATTATTTTTTTAAATTTGGTTACTCCTAAAGGATATATGGAGTAGACCTTAATCAGTAATATTTTGAAAATTTTGATCCTTCTAAAAGCTATTTTAAGAAGTACTCAGCAGATATTTCTTTAATAAATTATATTTCCTAGAATCTATTTGAAGTCGTCCTCGCCCAGATTTTTTTTTCTATTTAAAAGGGTCCTCACCCGGATTTTTTGTTTTTAATTAGATGCCTTAAGGAAACTATTGAAAGTTGTCTTCCTCCAAAATATTTTTTGAAAATTGAATTTCTTTAGAAGCTAATTGGAATGGTCCTCACTTCGATTTTTGTTTAAATACTATATTCATACAGAAGCTATTTGGAGTGATCTCTTACGGGTATTTTCTTAAAATATTGGATGCATCTAGAATCAATTTAGAGTTGTCCTTCCCTGACAAATTTTTGAAAAGTGAAAGCCTCTATACATTATTTGAAGTTTGATACGAGTCAATCTTTAAGTTTAATATAGAAGATTTTGGGGGTGGAGGGTTTGATCCCCATAACCATAACCCCTCTTCCTAAGCCCATTATCTGAATATAATAACCTTGAAGGTCCACGCGCTCACATATTTATCAATGGTTCTTGATGAGGCAACTAAATAATTGGCCAACTTAAAATTGCATGTGCACGCGGGGCCTTAGAAGAGACGTTGATTAGTTGAATAACTTCTCCAGTAGATACATAAAAAGTTAACAAGTTATTTTAAATTTAACTTTTATTTTGTCAAAAGTAAGTGTGCCCTTCCACTAAATGTGTTATTCCATAACCTTGTGCTAAGGCGGCAGCCTACCGCA
>JBCFYV010000012.1:33276385-33295069 GCA_039000515.1 Timema cristinae | reverse complement strand
GTGCAGTTAACCAAAGGTATCAATTGTTTTCTCATAATGCTCTATCTTTAGGCCGCGATGCTACTAGCCAGCTACCAGCCTCTGTGGCGTAGTTGGCTAACGCGCTTGTCGCTTTGAGCTAGTCTGCTGAGGATGGGAGATCGAGGTTCGAATCTCGGTCGGGTGAACTAGGGTGTTTTTTCCTCAATGGTTTTCCACTCTCCTCCCACGCAAATGCGGGTTCACTTCCTATAATTTAATCTTCCCAATTCCTAATCCATTAGCGTAATTAGTACTTAAAGCGTATAACCCGAACAGGTAGTAAGACGTGGTGCTAAGTATTATTATTATTACTAGCCAGCTGTATTATTTCATACTATTATTTTATTTAAATACTGTTATTCCCATGTATACTTAATTGATTAGATAACAGAAACCTAATGAACTATCTATCTTTATACTTATGTATTTTCCTTTGTCTTTATTTAATAAACTGTTATAACTATTGTATTTCATGTTATGTATTTATGCAACCCTCCTTTATAACTGTAAAGTTAGGGTGCAAATATTTTTATCAACAAGCTGTTTACTTGAATTGATGTTATTGTATTTTATGTGTTTTCATTTGTTTATTGATTTATAAACAATTACTTATATTACTTGAGTCAGTGAACTGTTTAGTTATAATTAATCCAGTGTAATTCTATTTTATGTGTTTTAATTTGTACAGACTATTACTTTGACTACTTAATTTGTTGAATCTTTTAGCTGTATATTTAATTCTGTGATGGTTAAGTGTTTTTAATAATCAAAACCTTGGGTGATCTGCAGTATTTTAATTCACATTTAACCTGCAGCCTACTCCAATATCCCTCAATGAACTCGTGGTTCACACGGTCACGTGTCACGTAACAATATTTATCTTTTTTTTACTTTACTGAGAAATGTTGTAAAGGAATTAACAGCTAAAATAAAGATTAAAGAAATGAAAGTAAAAATTTTATTTCAAATAAAAAGTTTACACTTAACATAGCTAGAATATTCACAAACCAGAAAAATATATTATTGGGAAAACATGATAATCTACATTAATATAAAATACAATTGAAATGGGCATACACACTTTTAATGAAATCTAGGCTTATTACTAAGATAGTTAAAAGGGCTACGCTTGTTTAAAAATATTCAATAGGGCTGTTGATAATAATTCCATTATTTTAACAACCTATT
Source organism: Timema cristinae (assembly GCA_039000515.1). NCBI lineage: Eukaryota > Metazoa > Arthropoda > Insecta > Phasmatodea > Timematidae > Timema > Timema cristinae. The sequence goes on along the minus strand of JBCFYV010000012.1, from coordinate 33,293,860 downwards.
TGCCTTTCTTCAGATGGTTAAGTGTAAAATGAACTCTACATAAAGCATTAAGAATGCTGAAGGATGGTCGGCCATGGGAAATCCAAATCGCAGCGTAGTTCATAACCCGTTGTTGATACCTTGATTGGTGACAAAGCCATTTACTTGTGAGAGCTAATGCCCATTAGCTCGGACATACTGAATAACAAGTTAAATATTCAAATATCAGTTTCTTAAAATGTTCGTTCACGGTACAATTTACTTTCAATGTTAAATATACTCACGGAACCCCGCTTCTGGCCATACACACTATTCCGACGCGCGTCACACGAACACTACTCCGCGGTCCACTCCAGGACTCACTGATTGAGAACCAAGAACTGAGCACCCCCGGCTATCGTTGACCGTGTATATGTAGGGGTGGTCCCAGCTAAGGTCTGGAATCCTCCCCTTCTAGAATGATAGGCCAGAATTAAAAGGATCCAAACCCTTCCAGACGTGTGCCCCGTCCTCCCCCTGTCCCCTCTAATCCCCCAGTCAAGTGAGAAGGCCGCTGATACCTGCTAGAGAAGGAGGGAGACAGATATAACAGGGAGCGTAGTTTAGATAAACATTGAGAGCGCCGGTCCAGCCGTTAAACTCTAATCTCGTTACAATATTTATAATGCACAGATATGGGAGGGGATGGCTTGATGGTGTCATCATGTATTAAATTAAATACAAATAATTTATCTGGCTTAAATATTATGATTATTTATTTTAAGGATAAGAAGTGCTCTATTAATTTCCATTTTGTTTTTCAGCAGTTTTCATTTATGTTTTCACAAATAAATGTCTAGTTCTATGTATTTCGTGGTAGTTATACCAGTTAAATGTATAAAATTGTGCACTTTTTTGGTATCTGATACACTCTTCATTTAAAACTATGCCTCAGAAGTAAACTTGAAACGTTCAGCCCTTATGTGAGATAATTTAGTCTCATAGTAGTATTATTGAAGACAGTTCTCTTCAGATCAGTAAGTAGTGCAGATAAACGTTTATCCTTGGGCTATTTTATTCATGGCCTTTGAACTGATTCTCTGGATCTATTGAGATCAAGAAGCGTATCAATTCAGGCAAAAGATTAAGTTATCTTAGGCTGTCACTCTTAACAGGTATTAACAATACCATTAAAATAGAAAACGTTATTAATATTGGCCACAAAAAATATGTTTATATTTTTTAAAAGGTCCTTCCTATGAATATAAGACTGTATATGACTGTATGGTCAAGAATACCTTTATTTTAAATAAATGCATTACATATTTTATTGTACACATTATTAAGAAGAAGAAATAGTTAATGGTTTAAAGTTTAAGTGATAATACATTCCCCCAATAAATAAAATAATAGATGTATTGTCTTTATATTAGAATGAGTGAGTATTAAATTGAGTATAAGTTATAGCATTGTCATATAATTTCTGTCAATTATCTCATAATGGTTATTATTTTAATTTTCTTCCTTCAACTAGAATAGCGTTTGTTATCTTTGGGGATTTTCCTAAATGTCTTAAAAGAGATTATTCTGCCGTCACAGTTGGTGCGACTACTAAGCTATTCATGAACAAATAATGTATTTGTTTTGGGTTTGTTAGAAGATTGATGGCTATGATTGTACAAAAATAAAAATAGTCTCAATGTGAAGAAATAAATTAGCTCCACGATACTAAGAAGGCTGCAGCCAAGAAATAAACCAGCTGAACCGCCAATGGCAACTGGAAGTTAAAAAATACACACAAATATAATACAGGCTTACTGTTACAATTTAATAACTTAGTGTAACATATAATAGTAAACAGCTTAACATAGGGTCAGTAATTTACTACTCTTACATCTAAATTAATCTAAAAGCCTTGAAATAAACAGCATAGGCTCCGCATGCACATATTACAGCTTGAGTTAGCCAAATATTTTTTGTCACCACGCCCTATTACCTGTTCATTTATACCAGAGGTCCACAGCCGTTTCAGCTGATGCCCTCCTTGGTAGATAATCAAATTAATAAAATTAATACTCCCCATATATATATAATACACACACATACACACACACGCACACACACACCTCCTCTTCCTCAGTTAATGTTAGAAAATGGGATGATCCTAGAAACTATATATTGGGGTGCTCGTTTGGAGAGTTTTTGAAAATTATATATTCTTTTAACAGTTATTTAGAACAGTGGTTCAATTATTTTTTTAAATTTGGTTACTCCTAAAGGATATATGGAGTAGACCTTAATCAGTAATATTTTGAAAATTTTGATCCTTCTAAAAGCTATTTTAAGAAGTACTCAGCAGATATTTCTTTAATAAATTATATTTCCTAGAATCTATTTGAAGTCGTCCTCCCCAGATTTTTTTTTCTATTTAAAAGGGTCCTCACCCGGATTTTTTGTTTTTAATTAGATGCCTTAAGGAAACTATTGAAAGTTGTCTTCCTCCAAAATATTTTTTGAAAATTGAATTTCTTTAGAAGCTAATTGGAATGGTCCTCACTTCGATTTTTGTTTAAATACTATATTCATACAGAAGCTATTTGGAGTGATCTCTTACGGGTATTTTCTTAAAATATTGGATGCATCTAGAATCAATTTAGAGTTGGTCCTTCCCTGACAAATTTTTGAAAAGTGAAAGCCTCTATACATTATTTGAAGTTTGATACGAGTCAATCTTTAAGTTTAATATAGAAGATTTTGGGGGTGGAGGGTTTGATCCCCATAACCCATAACCCCTCTTCCTAAGCCCATTATCTGAATATAATAACCTTGAAGGTCCACGCGCTCACATATTTATCAATGGTTCTTGATGAGGCAACTAAATAATTGGCCAACTTAAAATTGCATGTGCACGCGGGGCCTTAGAAGAGACGTTGATTAGTTGAATAACTTCTCCAGTAGATACATAAAAAGTTAACAAGTTATTTTAAATTTAACTTTTATTTTGTCAAAAGTAAGTGTGCCCTTCCACTAAATGTGTTATTCCATAACCTTGTGCTAAGGCGGCAGCCTACCGCAGTGCTGAGATGCGTTACGAACTTCCGGGAATCACTCATTATTTAAACAAACTGTACATAGCACAGCGTCTTAACCTATTAACCATGCAGGTGATACACTTATGTACTAATTACGCTAATTGGTAAGGGATGAGGGTTGAATTTACATTAAGTGTACCCGCTTTTGTGTGGAGAAAGAAAGATTGGGAAACCATTTGGGAAAAAACCTCAGTACGCACAACCAGTATTGAACCACGATCTCCCCATTGTCGGCAGTCTAGTCTATTGCAAGAGTAGCGCCTTAGACCGTGCAACCAACGAAGTGGGTAAGTGGTTCGTTAATCCACAATATGGTTCATGTCCAAAAGAAGGAAAAATGCAATATGTATTTATAAGATTTAAAACGGTTTTACATTGTATCACTATACAGTATAAGTAGAAATTCACAGATACGGACAGTACCAGATTATTAGGTGGGAAATATAAGTCAAAAACATTCTTTACAAAAAATCCGTTTTCCTATAGCTTTTGAGAAAAACGACCTTAAGGTTAGAGAGGGGTGATGTGGCAACACTGTATAAAATCTAATAGTCTTAGTCTCTTGCGATTAGACGTTAGACATAAATGCGAGGTGAGTATTGTGTAAGCAGCAAAGAATTACACACACGTAGAAGATATGGTAATGACTATGAGAGCATCTGACAGCCGAGCCAGACCTGTGACGCGGCTGTACGCTGATCACTTCCTCGGAAGATGTTATCCGAGCGTGAACGTGCTTTGCGCTGTTTGGAACAGCGCTGTCGGGAGACAGAGGGATCCAACTAAATCTCCTAAGAAACACCCCGAAGGGATTCCCGCTAGCTACATTGTCCATAGGCTACGTGAGCCTTTCACAATGCAACCACTGATACTCATCGGGTCCGAAATCTTTTCGCTGGACATAGACCGAAGTCCACGAGTGCCTTTCCGGATACTAGGGCACCCGAAAAAACCAGTACTAACCCTTCCATGCCAGCCTGCCTTGGGTTACTTGAGAAAAAAAAACAACCTCCACTGTAACCGGATGAAGGGAGGAATCGGCTCCTAGTGATCGCCCATCACGAGGAAGTTAGTAGCTCAGCCTCCAAACAGCCATCTCTTCAACCTTCGTTCTGAATAACTCCGCCTTACCTTCCTTTCCCTACCATCTTTGCTGCCTCCTCGACACCATTCTTGAGACCGACTGCCCGGAGTTGCCGAGCGGGGAGCTCAAAGAGGTGCCCTGACCAGCTATCCCCCCTACACGAGTACGCACTACCAACCGCTTAGTGCGTGTCAAGAAGCCCCGCTCCTCACACACAGATGACCTAGTCGGGGTCTTAGTTATGCCGGACTCGTCGGCAGACAGGTATAATGGGACCAGCTTAACGAGTGGCTGCAGGTCGGCCGCGCAAGTACAAACTGCAGGTTTCTTAATTGGTGTAGTTAACCGCCTTCCAACACCAGCCGTAGTGTAGATTCCGAGACGTAGCACAATTTATGCACATGTCACAGGGGTCATTATGTAAGTGTGGCGTGATTATGGCTATCACCCATACCATCATGGAGCAACACAGTATCTGCTCCCGATTGATCTTTCCCAACGAGTACAGTTTTGCCAGAGGCTCCAGCAGCATGCGGCGGATCTGGACTTCATTGGGAATATTCTGTTGACTGATGAAGCCTCTTTCACAAGAGAGGAAATGAATAACAATAACATGTGTGCAGTTGTTAAACCGCAAGCCACTCGTGTTCGTGCTTATCAATATTGATTCAGCGTTAATGTATGAGCCTGCATGGTTGGGGATGCAATTGTGGCCCATATTTGACACGTTTTCACCAGGGCTGCTGGAGAACTTAAAATTGCTTGTGCAACAAAGGATGTGGTGTCAGTGTGACAGCGCCCTTGCACCTATGGGGAACAAATGCGGCAACTACTTCATAAAGTCCACCCAAACCAGAGGATAGGGGGCATGGGGGAGCGGTGGAATAACCACCAAGGTCACCGGACCTCACATCACTATTTTGTTATTGTCGGGTCACTTAAAAGTCTTGGTGTACCCACCTGACAACCCACCGCAGTCATCTGAGGACATTGTGGCACGAATCCATGCAGCTGTTACGACAGTTGACGTCAACACACTTCGCCGCGGGCACACCGAATCCATACACCGTTTGGAACAAAGTATAGTCATGTGAGGATCAACCCTCGAACACCTACTGTGAACTAACATACGTTTGATTTAAGTTTCAGGCACAGCGTTGCCACAGGGGCGGCCCGAGGTAGATTTCATTCACGGGTGTGATTGCTTTGTTGCGCCCCCCTATATAACAGGTGGATAATATAGTACATTCACCATAGGGGTGGTGTTAACTGACAGCTATCAAAAGCCACCAGATATACTCTCAGGAAGCCATTCGCCAAACCATATGATCTGCAAAGCCCTAATATTTTGTTGATTTGTTATATCACTTTTGGCAGTCAGAACATTTACAGAAACAATTTTACTTTTATTTTTACCGTTCTTTCTATCTTCTGCTAGCTACCAGCTATCACACTTCACATTGTGATTGGACTCTAGGAAAATATAAAAATAATCCCCAAACCTAACGTTGTCTGGCCGTGATAGAAAAATAATATGAAGGGAAACTCCACAATGTTAACTATACGCTAAGCGTTTCACTTCGAGATTGTACAAAAACTGTTCGAATTAAAATAAAACTATAAGAACCTGTTTTGTAGATAATGTTCTCCTCTATATTTTACTATAAAGTTTAACAGACACGTAGACATTATTAACAACTTACGTTATAATTACACCCAAAAAAGTTTTAGGGTACCTTTTTTTAAGATGGCTAACGTAAAATAACTTTCTAAGAGGGGCACTAAATTTTATCTTACCACAAAATTATACTAATATCAAATGTTGGTATCAAAATGTAAACGATTGTTATGTTTAACGACTCCACTGTTACGCCTATATTACGTTAGGCTTGGAGTTGTTAGGTTTGAGAACTATTTCCATATCACGCCCAGGCTACGTTAGGTCTAGTTCTGTTTGGCACTCCCTCGAGCTGGCGCCCCAGGCAGCCACCCGGTTCGCACGGACTTGAAACCGTCCGTAGTTGCCACACCACCCCTCTCTAACTTTAATGTCATTTTTCTCAAAAGGTATGGAAAAACAGATTTTTTGCAAAGAGTGTTTTCGACATATATATTATCTACCCGCCTAATCATGTGCTACTTAAGTATTCACGAATTACTATTCACCCTGTATAAAACATTCATAAAACTGTGAAATAAACTCATTTACAGCGACGTTTCACGCAAAATGTCGCACATCTAAGATCAAAATAAACAGAAACAACCAAATAAGGTAAAATTTTAACAAGATCGCATTTTTTTTATATCTAGATTGTTTTAGTGCTTTTAAATCTTCAAAATAGCCAATTCCATTAGAAATAAATTCTGTATTGCATTGTGAGATTTCCTTTCAAATGGGTGGTGCCCTTAAGAGTGTAATTTGTTTAACTTGTATTTTACCCAGTAGATCTGTGAAGCCAAATAAGACGTCTCTCTTAAAACGCATGCGTGGATATTTGTTGATATGCCACAGGAAGTTTGATCCTTCAACTGCTCCAGAACTCCTGAAAATTATAAATAAGTCAAGCACATAGTTAAACTTTGGTGTTAAGATGGTACGTTTTGTCAAATTTAATAAATATCATTAATGTTAAAGGTACTGTATTTATACTCCAAGTTGAAAGTTAACATTCTTATCTTGACGGAATACATTATCATCTTATATTATTAGGTGTATCATAGTAGAACCACTCAAGGTAGGTTTGCTATCAGTGGCGTGACGAGAGGTTATAACCATGGTATAGGTGGCTCAACCACATCAGAGCCCAAACTCTAGGGGCTCATGGGAAAATAATAGTTTATTTCCCCCTCTTTGTTTAGTATTTAAAGCAATAGTTTAAAATCAATATATTTAAATAAAAATAATAATTATAATTAATTTTATGCGTAAATAAAACCCATTTTTATTATCACATGATTTTATATTTCGTGTTTAGTAGGTAGAATGATCATCAGTTCAAAAAAATTAATGTCAAAGACTTTTTTCAGCAATTATATCTTGCTCATATGTATTTTCCCAAGATAATGAAGTTTAACCTAATGAGAGGTTATAGCCAGTAAATAGTGACACATTTTATTCTCATACATAGGCCTACACTTTAGAGGAAGGGAATCATAATCCTGCAAATAAAGATGATAATGATGTAATGGAAATTTGCAATGGTATAAAAAAAAGTATTTTTTTTCCCATTATCATTGACACCAACTCAGTGGGGTTTATTCAATGGAAGCAAGGGAAGCAATACTTCCATAAAATTAAAAAAGGAATAGCGAAAATAAGAGGAAAATAAAGTTTAAACAAATTAGTTTGGTTAGTAACGTCTCCAGCAAATATACTAAGTTGAGGTGGCAGCTCTTCTTTCTTAGAGCAAGCAGTTCTTTCTCAGACTAGTGATGGGCACAATCGAGTAAAAATAATCAAGTAACTCGATTGTGTTGTGTAGTCGGGAGTACTCGATTATTCCGGGATTACTAGCGTAACTTTACTCAGGCCTTGTTATTCTTTTATTTTCGCTTTTCTTACCAGCTAAGTGAGGATCGACCTTATTGGCTGGACTGTTTACCATGCTATTTCCATTTAAAAGCCATAGTCCTATAGAGCTCATTTTAAACCAACAGTTTCTGATGATACGCAAAAATGATACTTTATGGTTTAAATGTGCACATGAATTTTTAATACAAAATACTCGCAGATGTAAAGTAGACAATCGAAAAGCATGCTAACTAAGCGTATCACATTCCCGTTTCCTTTTAAAAGTAGGCTAATCGATTTTTCTTACTCGGCACCTCGGCAGTCTTATTTTCACAATCACATATAACGAAACTTATTATAGTATTTCTTAATTATTTTATTGATTATAATTTCTCCTTAGTAAAAGATGATTATTTATTAATTGAAACTGATCAGAGTAAGTTACAAAATAGAAAAAACAAACTGTTTTCACTTTTAAAAAGGTACATTTATTATCAACTAGCAATCCCGCATGGCGTTGTCCGTAACCCACTGTGTTATAAGAATTATATAAGCACCCCTCCCCCCCATCACCACCACCCAATGGTGCCCGATTTCAAATGGAAACGTTATCTCTGAAACGTAATTCTAAACTAGAGTAAAAATATTTTCTTCAAAAATTGGTTAAATTTAGCCTTATTATTATTATTATTATTATTATTATTATTATTATTATTATTATTATTATTATTATTAGCACCACGTCTTACTACCCGTTCGGGTTATACGAACTTACGCTAATGTGTAATGGTAGGGTGATTGTGAGATGAAATGAAGGACCTACAGTTTAACGTGGAATCCGAACCACGGTGGCGGCCTGGCATTCCCCACATTTCACAAGATGTCTTGTCAGAGGTGAAGGAAGGTTTGGAAATCAGATAAATCTGTGCCGGGACCGAGGATTGAACCCCGGCCGTCAGCACAGAAGTCTGACACCTTACCCCTAGACCACCAGGTCACCTTTAGCCTTATTAAAAGATAATTAAAATTTTTAAAATCCTGCACGAGGTGCGTTCGGACCCCCTTGACCATTATTATTGCTATTATTATTATTATTATTATTATTATTATTTGAGTTTAAACTACAATTATTATTCAAATATATATTTAATGATTGAGTAATAGATCAGCAATTTTTTGTTTTATTCCATGCAAAATTTGTGTCACCCCTTTTCCTTCTTCCCCAAAATACTTTTAACTATTATATATAAAAAAAGTGTGAGCTTCCTAACTAGCGTCCATCATACCCCTTTTATTGTAGCCTTATTGATTCCCTTTGTCTAGAATTGACCAAACGCCATTGCACCAACTAAAAATTAAATTTAATAGTTAGGTATGTTTACATTGAAATTGCCAAGAACGGTGTTCCAACCAGTTTTTTTATTGGATTTCCTGTAACAAGCGATCATTCGGCTGAAGAAATTTATAAACTTAGAGAAAATACTTTAAAATACTGTGTCTTGACATATCTCAAATGTCTTCATAAGAGAAGTAGCCGAATTGTTATTTATTCAAAATTACTAACTTAATTATGCTGTCACTGATATTTATACTTGACTTTTATTAGTTTTAACCCTGCCAGTGTGGCAATATCAGAATGGTCATATCGAAATTAAAATGAATAAATAACTATTTGCGAAGCACAATGAGAGCATGAAGGTTGTCCGGACCTACCATTTTATCAATTTAAAACCAACTAGCGAATGAAATAAATAACAATAATATCGTAAGAAATTTCGTAGGAATTAAAACTAAATAGGTTAGATCTTAGTGAATCTATCTTGTAATAATATTATATAAGACACCAACATGTCAATGAATGTTTGCCTTTAAATTATGAGATTAATTTTTTGCTACACTAATCATTGACTACTCTTTAAAACATAGAGATTTTTTCCCTACGATGAAATGATGAATGTGCGGGAATTGGACCAACAACTAAACTCGGATTTCTTAATTACGAAGTTGGAATAGTATATTTTAGTTAAGTCATACTTAAAATAAGTACTAAAATAAAATTAGCATTAAATTTTTATTTCACCCAGGTACATTTAACAAAGTTCATCTTTTTTTTTATTTCTTTACATAATTATTTAACGCATAACTCTAAGGCCTATAACTACTCCACAAACATAATTATTAATAAATATTCAGGGTAAGCTAAACAAATCCACACCATATTGTTCTCTTGAGTTTGGCAACTACAAGGCATGAAGCACCCGGCGAAGGATATCGGGGTTCGAATCTGTGTTGGGAATTTGAATACCTGCTTGGTGTAATGTTGATAGTTTTCACTAAATGGTTTCCCAATTCCCTCCACGTAAACGCTGAATCATTTCCTTACTCCTCTCCACACAAATGTGAATTCAACCTTCCCAATTCCTAATCCGGCTGGACTCGCGGTTCTGCTTCTTCTTTCAATCTGTTGTAATATTTGGTTTGGTTTAAGTGTACATAGAGAAGAGCCAGCCTCGTAAAGATTGTAAACTTTCTAAAGAGAGTGCAAATTGATAGTTACTCGCCTCGGTGACGCAGTTGGCTAACGAGCCAGATTCATGTTGAGCTAGACTACCAAGGACGTGGGGAGATCGAGGTTAGAATCTCGGTCAGGTGAACTGGGATGGTTTTTCCACTCTTCCTCCCTGAGCAAATGCGAGTGCAACCTTCCCAATTACTATTCCATTAGCGTAAATAGTACTTAAGCGTATTAAAACCCGAATGGTTAGTAATATGTGGTGTTAAAAAGAGTAATACATAGCAAACTGGCCTACATTAGAGGACAAAGTGGTAATAACTGCTTCGGTGGCCGCATGGTCTATGTCTCTACTCTCGCATTAAGCTATAGGCTGCTGATTACGGGGAGAATGAGTTTCTAATCTCAGCCAGGTGTACTGAAGGAGGTAGTTTGAGCCCATACCTTCACTTCGAAGATTTTATTTTGACTATTTTGTTTATGATTTCACTCTCTCATAGTTAAATAAGTACAGTAACACTAATATTTTATACATCGGTGATCACGGAGCTACAAGTCGTCAGGCTCACACTAGATTAACTTGATGGGGGAGTAAGTGTAGTAAAGTCCGAACCAGTGATTAAAAAAAGCGCTGTGGAGAAACAACTGTTTATGTGTATATTCCAATTTTTATACAAAGAGACTTTTAGAAAATACAAATTTTTTTCAGCCAACATTTATAAAATAATACTACGTACAGTATCGGTGATATTTTATAGGTATTAATAGTATATCAAAATAGGTTGCTGTCAATCACGTGTCTTGACGTATGAATACGTGAAATTAGATCTAGTGGATTTTCTAGTTGTTCCTATGAAAATAAGACTGTAGTTCGGTGAGACAGTGCTCAGCTGTCATGTTCATCTCTAGGATTCGGTTCGAATCTCGTTGGGGTGGAATGGGAATAAATCTCGATATTGAGATTTTATATCTTGTTATTCTATTCTTTATTCTTACATATATATGTTTTCTCTCTTGCGTCTGGGCTATCCACATATTTATATTAATGGAACAGGATTCTATAATTAATAATAATAATAATAATAATAATAATAATAATAATAATAATAATAATAATAAAAGGAAGTGTTTGTTTGTGTGCGTTGCCCAGCCAAATCTACGGCACACAGAGATCTTAAATTTTTAACATAGGTGGATGGAGGGGGGTCCGAATGCACCTCAAAGTGGGATTTTTAATTAACTTTTTAATTAGGCTATTTTTACACACATACCACAGTGGGTTACGGGCAACGCCGTGTGGGATTGCTAGTTATGAATAATTTAAAAGTTAAGTATGCCCTCATTTGCGTGAAGGTAGATAATGAAACCATTTGAAAAAAAAACCATCAATTCATCAGACCATATTTGACCCCATCACTGGCAAAAAAAAAACTAGGTCTTTGGTTAGAAATATACCACCACACTGCATTTTATAAAAAAAATTATATACATGCATCGATGGTCGCATGGTCTAAAGCGTCACTAGAAGACCAATGACAGAATGATCAACGTTTGATTCCTCATTTGCGTGAAGGTAGATAATAAAACCATTTGGAAAAAAACCATCAATTCGTCCAACCAAATTTGAACCCCATCACTGGCAAAAAAAGACTATGTCCATGGGTAGCAATCTACCGTCATATGCATTTTATAATAATGTATTATATATATATATATATATATATATATGCATCGATGGTCGCATGGTCTAAGGCGTCACTTGATGGCCAATGACAGAGGGATCTACGTTTGATTTTATCACTCCAAGCAAATGCGGGTACACATTCTACCTGGTCTAGAAAAAGTTGGTCGACGGCAAAACCTCTTCGAAAATGGTGAGGGTGCACTTGGAAGGAAGTACAACCATTTTAAAGATATCGAGATTTAATCCCGGTGTGCGCGCCATCTAAATTTGTATACTTGCATCGATGGTTACATGGTCTAAGGCATCACTAGACGGCCGATGACAGAGTGATCGACGTTTGATTTTCTCATTACAATCAAATGTGGGTACACATTCTAACTGGTCTAGAAAAATCTGGTCAACCAGCAAAGCCCCTTCGAAAATGATGGGGGTGCATTTGGAAGGAAGTACAACCGTTCTAACAGACATTAGCTGTTCTAAAGATATCGAGGTTCGAATCCCGATGTGCACGCTATCTAAATGTCAGGATCATCTAATTATGGTGGGGGGAAATTGAATCCCCGCCGTGTAAACTGTAGGTATTCCTCCCTCCGGAACATTTTCTTAATCATCCCCATGGCTGATACCTACATCCACGCATGTCGACGGACGATACCAAACAACCGATTTTGTAGACTTTTGTGGTGGTGGATAGCAGCCCTTAACTGAGGATTATAAATCACCGTAAGGCTTCCGAGGCCCCGGATTGTGCATAATCAGAGATGTGTCAATGATATCTAGTCGCCAGGAAAAAACCCATTATCACATAGGGGGTTGCGACATTGCGATGTAGACACTGGGAAAACCCATTACCACATAGGAAGGTGGTGAGGGGCTGCGACACATGCCTTGATGAAGGGGGGAGTGAGGGGGAGTGAAAGGGGTCTTACGGCTGGGAACCATTTATCACACTATTCCTTAAGTGGCCGTCCGGAAAGGCTCGTGTTACCACCCTTAGGGAAGTTAAAGGGCAAAAAACAGCTGCCAGCTGGTCAGTGATCGCATTCTACGCTACACTGCCGTTAGGAGATGTTCGTGCTCCGTGCCGATGCCACGGGAGGAGCACCCGACGCCGTGGACTGCACGCCAATAAATAAAAAATAAACTCCATCGCCCATCCCCATCCTACCCAAGCATAAAAAACAATGAGCCCACATAAAAAGCAATGAGTATACATACAAAAATAATGAGCACATATAATAAAAAAGCACTGAGCATACATAAATAACCAATGAGCACAAATAAAAAAACAAGTTTGGAAAAGAATAAACAAGTTTGGAATACTGGAAAAAGGTCAGGAGGAGGGGAGGGGGTCAGGAGAAGGTAAAGAGGAAATCAACAGTCAATCAGATCGAGGGGCGTGGTCACGTGATCAGCCCTAAGCCAATCAGAGCGCTGTTTCCAAACCCCAGGGTCACTACTCAAAGGGTTTGGGCTGGGCGTTGATGAGTCAGTCAGTGAGTCAGGACTTTTCTTTTTATATATTTAGATTTATTGTCATTATTTTTGCAACATTTTGACGAAGCTAAGGCTATTTTGCCTTGTCTTACACCTAACCAATTAAATTAAACCAGCTTATAGTAACACTAGTGTTCATAAAATGATTGTCTAAATTTTCAATATAATCGTTAGATTACCTCCATTCATTCTTTCGTTCATACGATTTCTCCAGACTTTATTTATAAATAGTTTTATTTGAAATGTTTACAAAAGAATTAAGAGCTAGATTCTCTTAGAAATAATATTTTGTTTGACTGCGGTTTTGAAAGCAGCCAAGCCAGTCAAGTCTCTTACTGTGGGACGTAGCGTATTCCGCGTCCGTGATGCTGCGACTGTGAATGAATGGGAATAAGATTTATATTTGTGAATAGGGATGTTTATAAGATTAGAGTTTTTAGCACGTGTATTAAGCTGACGCTGACTTTTGAGTAGGTTAAAATTGGTTGCTAAGTAATGCGTTGAGAAAGTCGGTAATATCTTGTGTAGAAGACTGAAGGAGTGAAGTGTTCATTTAGACTTAACCACTTCAGTTGGTCAGAGTATTTAAATTTGTGGTCTTGAAGATTGTAAATAAATCGAATGCATGTATTCTGTAGTAGCTGTAGTCTTTGTGCAAGCTCTTCAGTTAGGTCACTATAAACAATGTCAAAGTAGTCGAAGCATGGAAATATCACGCTTTGGACGAGAATGACTTTTAAGAGAGAAAGGAAGAAAGTTTTTTGACGCTTTTTAAGGTATGAAGAGCAGAGTAGGTTTTTTGACTAGTTTTGTTAATTTGATTTGTCCAGGTGAGATTTGCATTCATTAGTATGCCTAGATTCTTTGTTTGTGCACTAAATGGTATAACACTGTTATTAAATAAAATACTGGAAAGGGTAGCGCCTTGATGTCCCAATAAGCACTGCTTGTGATTTAGTGTGGTTAAGCTGCAAACCGTTGCATCGTGACCATAAAGAAATTGCCCTAAAGTCCGCATTAACTCTATCTACTGTTGCAGGTAAGTTCGCAGTACTATCAGAAGGTATATTTGTAAATCATCTGCGTATAAGTGATACAGTATGTAAGCGAAGAAGGTGTGTCATTAATGAATAAAGAGAACAAACGTGGCTCAAGTACAGAGCCTTGCGGTACACCAGCTTTAACAGGGTGCCAGAAGAGTAAACATTATTTGAAACTACCCTTTGCATTCGGCCAAAAAGATAAGAACGTACCCAACGAATATACGTAGGTGAGAAAGCGAAGTAACAATTAAGTTTTTTTTAAAGTATGTCTAAGCTTACACTATTAAAGGCTTTGTTGAAGTCAATAAGAACTATTGTTGTTGCATATCACTTATCCATTGCAATACTATGATCAATATTTCATACATACTTTAATGTTGTCGTATCCCATTCTCAATAAAACTCTAATACATTCATTTATGTTTCCAGTCTATGGCCTGGGTCAGTTTTTTATTCAAGCCCTATATCTCCCACTGCCGGCTTGATAGGCCTGCCCTAGCTTCATATGCCTTATAATCTAACTAAAGATCAGGACAGGCACAACATCCAATCCTTGACTGTTAACTCATCACTGTAAAAGTGTAAACCCACAGTTTCCCCAATGATAAATTCTTCGGCCATGCCGAGAATCGATCCCGAGACTCTTACCTCAGTAGACAGATACACTACCAACTGAGAAATGGTGTCAGATTCTAAATAAAACTGCTTTTAAAATATTTAACTAATTTTTTTCTAACCTTTATTCATAAATCAAAGAGTAGTGTGTAAACTTAACCCACTTGTTTGAGCTTTTTAAATTTTAACTAAATACTATTGGCACACAAAATAAAACTCATTTACAGCACTTATATTAGGACTATTTAAATAACTGCCCTTAGTTATCTTTAAAAAAAATTCAAATATACTTTAGAAACATTTAATAGTTTTCATTTTATTGGCCTCTGTTGTCAGGAATGGGCCGGACCGATTTAATCTCGGCTGCTGCAACAACTTTAAAATAAAATAAAGCTATCAATTCAATATAAATTCATTATTTTCATTCAATTTTAATCAAAAGTTACAGTTAAGTTCTAAGATGTCCACAGTACATAATTTGTGAATATGTACGATGGCATTAAATTTTAAACCGTCACGTTTGTTTTTTCTTAGTGCCATTTGTAGACAACTTCTTAATACAAACGTAAACGAAATGTTCAGTGAATACTGATTGTTACTAGCTAAGTAATCTATACAAGCTGCAAGTGGAGGATCGTTTTACAAACTTAAATGTTTCTAAAATAGATTTTCAGATATTGTCTAACAATTTAGAAGAATCGGTGCTCATGTTAGAAGAAAGTAACAGTTGATGTTTAAAGTGGATTGAATAGTGAAGTAATCATCGATAATGTTGTAATGTAACTGACTTGCCCCTGAAAAGTATGTGAAAGCATTGACAATAATATCGTCCTAATTTTATAAACGTATTTAATTTTATTTAAATTATATAATATATTAAATGGCGCTTAAAGCACTTCTTCTTCTAAGAAGGCAAAAGCCACTGATCAGTGACGTCACGCACGTGACATTAGTAAAGTCAAGTTGACAATATAAGATTTTAAATAATAGCTTCCTCTTCTGGAAAGTTCGAATAGAGATTTTAAAATGTAACTTGAGTCATTTTCCGGCTCTAGAACCTCCCAGTAAAACCGAGATGTTTTTGTCTTGTATTTTGTTTTTCTAAGCTAAATCTTCTCGAAGCTTCCATGAGCAAAGGATATATACGAAGGATGGTGCAATGTAAAGACAGAACTGACTGCAGTACTGCTCACTACTCACTCTCACTTGGAGTCCAGTCCTTGAACTACTTTGACTGCATCTTCTGTCCGCGCTCATAAAATAGGCCGCGTATATATTTCGACGACATGATCTATTTTCTCCTGAAATAAACTGAGATTTATAAATAAAAAACATGTCAACATAAAAAGCGTGTATTAATTATACAAGATTTAAATCACC
Organism: Timema cristinae; assembly: GCA_039000515.1. Lineage (NCBI taxonomy): Eukaryota > Metazoa > Arthropoda > Insecta > Phasmatodea > Timematidae > Timema > Timema cristinae. The sequence continues at coordinate 33,277,484 of JBCFYV010000012.1, read as the reverse complement.
AATAATTCTTCAATATGCGCCCATCACGCGGGACGAATATTTCAATAACACTTCAATTGGCGCACAACGAAGGGACCCGTAAATCAGTAATCCTACAATGTGCTTACTTGAAATGGCCTCGTGATTAAATTTACTAATAATAAAACCATCGATACTTCACCTCGCCACTTCAGCTTACACAAAAACATATATTCAGTGGTGTTCATCGGTATGTTAAGGTGGGATCGAAGGGAACGCGAAAAAAGACAAGTGTTTTTGCAGTTTTTATGGCAAAATATTTGTTGGGCTAAAAAATTAATATTGCTTCAGTACAAACATTAATTTTAATTTTATTTACATAGTTATATCAACGGTTCCTGAATATATGTAAAGAGCATGGTGGCATTATCTAATAAACTTTTTAAATGAAAAAATGTCATTAAACTACAGAACATCCTTGACATTTATTCAAGAAATTTTGAGGTCATCATGTAAAGAAAATTAAATTCTATATTTGTACTGGAAAAATATTTTGTTTACTTTGGTCAAAAAAGGTTTTTCCATGAAAACTGCAAAACCATTGGTTTTTATCGCATACCCTTCCATCCCACCTTAAGGGCTCACATATTTGTTGTTCCGGGACGCTTGGAACCTGTCCTGTCAGTCCACCCCTGGCCTATATATATATATATATATATATATATATATATATATATATATACAACACAGGTGACCTATATCTAGGTCACCTGTACGTACTGCCTACTTACCTTTATGGACAAAGAAAACATTCTATTACATACAATAAACATCTATTACATCAAAACCTCTATTTGTTCCTTACCAATTTAAGTATTCAATTGAGTCAAATATGTAGTTGACGTCATCGCAGGGTGGCAAACAGTCACACTTTAATTTGGAGTGTGTATCGGGATTTCGGAGTTTCACCAGCAAACCTGTCAAATAGACCAGTTTGTTGGCGTAAGTTAGCGAACTTGACTTTTACCGGTGAGGGGCTCACAGTAGAGATCTTAACATTACTTTAATGGTAATTATTTTAAATACTATTATATAGCCTACCTTTGTGACGACTGAGGCAAAATAGACCCGATACATCGCA
>JBCFYV010000012.1:33233663-33276285 GCA_039000515.1 Timema cristinae | reverse complement strand
TATCTTCATATAAATGTCTCAAAAACTAAGGTGATAGTTTTTGTAAGGACGAATCAGGAAATGATTTTCAGCTTAGTATAAAGGAAAACTGTTAGAACAAGTGAATTATTTTGTGTGTTTGGGCAGAATGTTTTGTAAAAATGGAAGAATATATGGGGAAATTGACAGACGAGTAAATGCATCTCGGAGAGTAGTTGGATGTATGTGGACTATTGCAAAGAATGAAGTATTATCGAAATAGGCAAATATGGTGGTTAATTAAACTGTTTTAATGCCATAATGGTTTTATGGATGTGACGCGTGTATTTGTCAGGCTAAACATGGGAGAAAGGTGAATGCGGCTGCAATCAGATATCTCAGAAATGTGTGTGTGTGAAAAAACTCGAATGGACATAGTCAGTGATAAATGGATGCTGAAGGAGTGTGGTTTTGAAGGGAATCCATTAAGTCAACGTGAAAGAAGAAGTGCCTTACGCTGTTTTGGGCATGTTAAGAGGATGAATGTGGCTCAAGTGAGGAAATAAATATATTAAGGTGGAGTGAGTGGACCAAAAGTAAGAGGTAGGCCATGTAGGACCTGGTTAAATGTTTTAAACAAATGTGTGAAAAAGAGAAACATTGAGAGTTTTGATAATACAAGAGCATGTATGACTTGGTGTATGGATGTTGTTTAGGTGAAGGAAGTATGCAAAGATAGGGGAGTGTTGATAAAGTTATTCAAGATGGATTAAGTACGGAGTTGTTTTTTCTTATTTAAATGCACATTTACTTGTCCACCCCGTATGGAAACGGCATGATTAAATATGTATTGTCGCTACCCGTATCCTCTTACCCATTATCTACATGTCAATCTTCCAGGATAGTCTATCAAAGGGGGGAGTTATCGGGTAGGAGCGTTTAAAATAATCAAACTCGTTATGTTGATGGATTTATTAAAGACTAAGGTGTACAGTGTGAGGTAGATATTTAATTGGTAAAACGCTGCAAAAGCTATAGACCAAGTCAGTCATTCTAGCAAACAGTCCTTTAATACGTTTATATCGGTGAACTACTCCACCTCGTCATGGACAAGAAATAAATAAGTCCTACCTTGATGGTTTTTGCCATCAACTATCTAAAACCAATTATCTTAACACTCTCCAAAGGCTTTCCGAAAACAAAAATCCCTTGTGCTCATTTCGCACCTACTTAGAGCTTTAAAAATGTGTCATGCTTTCTAATGTTTTGCTAAGTGTAATCTACCGGTATGTAACTATACACAAGCAAAGCTTATTTTCAAAACATAGCTATGTGTAAACTTATTGTGGACTGTTCTAGATAACTTGGCTGACTCAGGCGTTCATTATTACGAGGGAACTATGTTTCTTAGGTAACATACCTATGTTCCAATATTACTAGAACAGAGATCAGTAGCCTTATTTGGGTAAAGAGCCACATTTTTGCATTTTAGAAAATTTTACTTATATGATTGATAATTGTTATTAAAACATAAATTTGCTATATAATAAATCACATTTATTAAGCTTAATCATACACAAACAGCTTGCATTCGAATTTTTATACTAGGTAGGTAGGTACGTAATAGATTTTATTTTTTGCTCTAGCTTTGGATTTTTGTGACACAACCAAACAAATTAATGTGAAATCTGACCTTGCATTTCATTACATAACTGAGTGATATCTGGTGCGCAGTTAGTAATTTTTAGTTTTAGGCAAGCTTCAAGACAACATAGTCGTGAAGGTTGCTCCTTAGTTTACTTTTTATCAAGTTCATATTGGAGAATGTTTGCTCACAATAATATGTTGAACCAAAGATGGTCAAAATTCCCATTGCGTATATTTTTAACAGTAAATATGACTTTGGTAAACTGTTCCAAGTGTCGAATATCCCTTAATCCAGCCATTGTAATCTTGATAATTCAGACCATTAATGTGTGGTAGATAACAGGCTTTGTCGCAGTGGTGTGTGGTCAATTATAGACAAAGGGAAGCAAAGAGGCTACAATAAAGGGGATCTGATGAACCCTAGTATAATTATAAGCTCACACTGGTCTTGTTCTCTTTTTGTATAGTTAAGAGTATTCTGGGGAAGAAAGGAAGAGGGGCGACCCAAGATATAAGCTACACATGGAATAAAACAAAATAATTGGTGATCTTAGAAATATTACCACACTCATTAAGTTATATGTATATTTAAAAATAATTGTAGTTCTAACTTAAATATAAAGAATAATAGTGATAATAATAATATTAAAAAACTGTCAATTTCTATTGCCAAAATTTGCTCTTAGGTTGTGGCCTGCAAATGAGTATGTTCTTTGGCCTGCCTTATAGTTTTGAATCCACATTTATTCTACACGCCATTATCATTAGTAAATAGTAAGGTTGTAGCATTGGACGTTATATGGGAGACGCTACAAACATAAACAAAGGAAGAGACTTACTGCATTCGCCTGTCGACTGGGCCTGCGGGGAACAACGGCTCAAAACCTCCGGACGAACTTTCACTAACCCGGGAGAACAAGACACTAAGAGCGCGTAATGACTGACAAGTTCAGCCGACGCCCAGGGCTGGCTGCACATGCGCAGTAACGAGTTCCCGTCACGAGAAGGTTCACGAAGCTCAGCATTGCTTGCACTATGTTCCATTTAAATCCAGAATGCTTCCCCCCCCCCCTTCTCCTTTCGTCCTCCACTGATTTTTGTATATATACTGTTCCTTGTATCGATAACGACACAATTGGGCCTGAGTCATATCAGGGATAGGATAAGCTCCGGCTTTCTGCTTCATAAAATGTAAGATCTAAATCCATTTTCGGCAAATTAATCTTTTTTTTTAATGTAAAACTTTTCTAAATTCAATTTTGGCTTAAATTTCAAATTACCAAAAAAAAAAATCAATCTGACGGTTAAGAACATAGTTTTTTTTAAGATCACCTTATTTGCAAGGTCAGGGCGACTTGGCGCCAGTAGAGTCACGACTAATCGATTGTATCGATTATGTACTGTATTTTTTTTAAATTAATGTTCGCGGGAACTATGTTGGTATTTGAATTAGTTTATCTTATTGTGATACGCTATGTGCCTTTTTTTAATGGACAAATATTTAGTATTTGAATTTAACATATCTTATTGTCATACGCTATGAGCCATTTATTATGGACAAATATTTAGTATTTGAATTTAACATATCTTATTGTGATACGCTATGTGCCTTTTTTTTAATGGACAAATATTAAGTATTGGAATTTAACATATCTTATTGTCATACGCTATGAGCCATTTATTATGGACAAATATTTAGTATTTGAATTTAACATATCTTATTGTCATACGCTATGAGCCATTTATTATGGACAAATATTTAGTATTTGAATTTAACATATCTTATTGTCATACGCTATGAGCCATTTATGATGGACAAATATTTAGTATTTGAATTTAACATGTCTTATTGTCATACGCTATGTACCATTCCTAATGGACATATATATTATGTTTTAAATTAGATTGTCTTGTTGCCATTGACTAGGTGTTTTTTTTTAAGGATTAATATTTAATGATGTAATCCAAATTGTCATGTTGTTATTACTACGCGCCATTTCTAATGGGCGACATCTTAAATTTAACATTTAAGTAATCTGAGGAATATTTACCATCTGACTCCTTAGCTTTGACATCATTTAATAGTTTTTATGAATTTATTCTATTTTCTTTATACTTCGCAACAACAACAATGTATATATTTGGAGGAACTGTTAAAAATCTAATTGAGTTATGGCTAATAAATATCGACTAACTTTGACTTATACTAATTCTTATTATATATTTACCCCATCATTCCCAAGGTTATTCGTCAAACGTTTTGGTTTAATATGAACTTTACGGAGGCTGAAGTGTCTTGCCGTCTGGTTGAGATAGAGGGTCACATTTATAACTCCTCAGCATTCGCTCTGGGTTAAACCCCCCCCCCCCTTTTCTTGTAGTATTAATATTTTCGATGTGTTTTGTTGGCATCTGCCCCTTTTGGATGCTACAAGGTAAACTATATAGTTTTCCGCCAACCCAACATACCGATATTTAATATACACTTCCATAAAATTAATTATTGAAACGTCAAAGTTTTTTTATAGGCTGCCTGAAGATAGAGTGGGTCTGCCTGTTTCAATTATTTTATTTTTCGTGACGAAAAACTATGCTTCAAAATATGACTTATGAATACACAGCAGCTTTCACTGCTGCAACTGTTGACCACTCGTCATTATACTACTGTACGCAAAGAAACAAATCACTTCCCTTGGAGGATCAAACAAGCGTCAATATTCCGTAAAATATAACAAAACTTATTTTAAATTGGCAATAAATGAGCTATTTTGTATTAGAGTGCCCATAATTATATCTATAAACAATGAAAATCGGTTAAAACAAACTAAAAAAATAAGATTTTAACAGTATTATACTAACGATTATACACCACTCAAGATATTAAATGCATGCGCTAATACTCACCTAGGAATACGGTGCTCTCCTTTCCCCGATGAGGGCCGGACAAACCCGGAAACAAACGATCGACAGAATAATAAAAAAGCGAGTGAGACCAGCTGGCTGGTCGATCAGTTTGAGAAAGAACGGTTTATTCCGAAAGAAGAGATGCGACCTCAACTCACTATACTTGTTGGAGATGTTTCTATTATAATAATAATTTGTTTTAACTTCATTTTCCTCTTATTTACTTTTTTACCTCTTTAATTTTGGGGAAGCATTGCTTCCCTTGCTTCCATTGAATAAACGCCAATGCTTTGTTGTCTTTCGAGACTTTATAGAGTTGTATTGAGAGTCTTAAATTTGTTACTCCACAATACTTTTGATTTGAGATCCATTAACTAGAGCTCAAAATCCGCTTGGTTTACGATGCTAGCAAATGCTGAAAAATGAAGATTATCGATTTTTTATTCCATTGGATTTATTAAAAACGACAGAGTAGTTTTATAATGGCTTAACTCTTCAAATCCTTTTTTGAATGATTAACTCAATTGTTTGATTGCATCTGTGAAAAATTAGTAATCAAGGGCATAATTTGTGTCTTCTTGATATTTCTTCAGTTGTGTGAAGTGAGCTAGGTTTTTCTTTGCAAGTTAATGTGGAACAAAATAAGTTTTTGCTTGGAAGAAATAACTCTTTCTAAAGGAGAAAATGCTATGTTTCCTTGTCGTTCAAGCTTCACATTGAGTTTGTTTAAGTGTGCTGTCATATCTACCATAAAATCAAATCTCTGAAGCCAAAGAGACAGTTTGGTATAATGCTGGTCCTAATCGTTTAAAAACTTTTTATTTCAGTAAAGCAGGATTAAGATCAATTAAGCAACTCTCCTCTTGAAAGCCAGTGCACTTTATTATGCAGTAGAAGGTCAGAATATTGGCAATCTACTCTACGCAAAAATTCTTGAAACTGCCGATGGCTAAGTCCTTTAGCCATTATATTGTTGACAATTTTTTTCAGCTATATCCATCATTTTGCATGTTTCTTCAGGGAGAGTTTGGGCACATAAAGCCTCTTAATGGATGATGCAGTGAAAGGAAAATACATTGTAGTCAATATACTTTCAAAACAAAGTTACAAACCCTTTATGTTTTTCCAGTCAAGCTTGGCTCTTCATCTGTAGCAATGGATAGAATTTTATCTAAATATATATTCAAAGCAATCAACTCTTCCTGAGGGGCTGTAGAAGTAACGTATCTGCCCAAAAAACACAGTTGTGCTGTTTCATTTATGTTAAAAGACTCGTCCAATGGTATGGAAAAAAATGTTGATCTTGAAGTTAAGAATTTTGTTTGCTGAGAAGTAACATTTTCAGCAAACTTTATGGCTCGATCCCACACGGTTTTAACAAACAAAGGTGTATCTTTGATTTTTCATATGATTTCTTATTTATTTTTTAAATCACGAAAAAGTTCTTCAGACAACTTCATAAAGCTTTCTTTAAAATATTCACCATCTGTGAAGGGTTTTCTCCGCTGTACTATTTCGCGCGCTGCTACAAAACTCGCTGAAGTAACCACGCTTGATGAATTCGTCCAGTTCTTGAACATTGATGTTGATTGTTGCATTTGAGACTGAAGTTCCTGCACGGTTTTTGCTCTTGCATCACCCTCTGGATAGGTATCAGCTAATATTTTGTGCTTCGTATTAAAATGTCTTTCAAGGTTAAAAGTTTTATTAATTTACATCATTTCTTTGCAAATAAGACACGTTGGGAGTCCATCCAAATTTCGTACAAACGCAAAATTTTTAGTAAACTATGGCCTAAATTCGCGATGTTCATCAATCAGCTTTATTTTTTTTCCTTTGTTGCCCTTTTAAAGCTTATTCACTTGACTTGATTGACACCTAAACACAATCACAAAGCGACAATAACAACAAAATACAAACACTACGCGCGCGACTTTCGACACTATCACAAAGCAAAATCTCAACCGACTAACTCCACCGCTGCACACAAGTGATAGGTTAGAGGAAAGGGTAACAAAACAAAACACCAACGCGACACTTGCGATGTTCGACACTTTGTTGGTGGAACAGATATAACCAGTTACGCGGATATTTTCTGTTTACCAAAATGTGTATCTTTGTTTAAAAGTTAACGTATGTATGCATAGTATGTATGTATGTATGTATGTATGTATGTATGTATGTATGTATATATGTATATATGTATGTGTATGTATGTATGTATTTATGTATGTATGTATGTATGTATGTATGTATGTATGTATGTATGTATGTATGTATGTATGTATGTATGTATATGTATGTATATATGTGTATGTAATATGTAGGTATGTAGGTATGTATGTATATATATGTATGTAATATATATATGTATGTATGTATGTATGTATGTATGTATGTATGTATGTATGTATGTATGTATGTATATGTATGTATATGTATGTATATGTATGTATATGTGTATGTATGTGTGTATGTATGTATGTATGTATGTATGTATGTATGTAGGTATGTAGGTATGTATGTATGTATGTATGTATGTATGTATGTATATATGTATGTATGTAGGTATGTATGTATGTATGTATGTATGTATGTATGTATGTATATGTATGTATATGTATGTATATGTATGTATATGTGTATGTATGTGTGTATGTATGTATGTATGTATGTATGTAGGTATGTAGGTATGTATGTATGTATGTATGTATGTATGTATGTATGTATGTATGTATGTAGGTATGTAGGTATGTAGGTATGTATGTATGTATGTATGTATGTAGGTATGTAGGTATGTATGTATGTATGTATGTATGTATGTATGTATGTATGTATGTATGTATGTATGTATGTATGTATGTATGTATGTATATATGTATGTATGTATGTATGTATGTACTCGACAGGTTGCAGTAGAGTGGTGACAATTCATAACAATGTGTAAACTAGTTAGGCTAAAAAGGGGCCATATTGTGGTATAAAAGACCTTTACTTTTTGGCAACAACGTTGTCACAATTCCATCTATCTCGCGGGCGGTTACTTTGTCCTACGCATTATCGATACAGACGAGGTCATTCGTATTACTGGTACTTGGAGGGCATCGTTGGAGCCCAGGGTCCTGGGACCGAGTTTGTTAGAAACACCATATAGTAACAGTCAACTTGGTCATTCTAGGTATTCACAAGTTAAGCCAGTTCTTCCAAGAGTACGGATGTGCAGTCTTCTTTTTTTTTATCTTACGACCAACATCACATTTTTAGTATAATATTTTAGTATCTACTATTAAACCAAAATTCACAAACCTACATCTTACTGTATTTCCAACCCACAACACTACCTTGCCTGCAATCTTACCCCTCCCGGCAGCTATCCTGACAGAACAAGCCCACGGGGGGTAGGGTCACGACATTATGTATGTACATATTTTTTTTAATACTAACATTTTTTAGCGGTCAACATTGACAAATTGCTACTATATTTTTGACGGTATATTCTAGTTATTGATAATATCATTCAAAATTGACAGCTGCAAAACACATGACCTACGTATGAATTAGTGAATATAGCTCTAGTAGCTTTTTCTATCTATCAGATATGTCCATTCGTAGGAAAATCGGGGTATATATCTAATAACCTTGCTTTGTCACAAGCGCAAACACAGCAGTTATCGAATATGTATTAAAATATTACTATTCTAGCTAATATTTCTAACATATTTGTTCCATTATTGATCACGTGTCTCCTGTAACAAATTTTCAAAGCATATTCACAATATAAAGCTACTGATTTCAATCTGTAGTGGTTGCCAAAGTCGTTACCTTAAATTCCGTATTGATTCTCGATATCTTCGCAGACAGTCCTCGACCGTCCATTGGATTCCCCACCAATGTTCCTTGAGGCTTCAATATTGTCCATCTGTTGTTAGACCAATACCTGGAAGATGGCAATTTAGAAATGCCTTAGGACCTAACTACATACTAGGTATTTTAATATACAATAATTATTACGCCTGTATTGTTTATACACTTCGTATTCTTAATCACGTGATATAGAGTAAATTAATAAGAGATAATAAGGCGTAGTCTAACCAAATTCATAGGAGTAAAATGTTTCATCAAGTTCGGTCAGAGCTATAGAAATTTAGGTAAGATGCTTTGCCAGTAATACTAGCAGATACCGGTATGTATTTATGGGAGAGCAACAGGGGCTAAAGCACAAGGCCTCCTCACACTGTTGCGATAAAAACAATATTTTTCTGCTGGCTAGTTTTATAAAAATCAACTTAGGTCATTTTTGTACAGAAAGTTTATGAAAAAATGGTATTTTTTTACTTTTAAAGTTTAGACATTATTTTCTGTCTTTATCAAAGATTAACTAAAAATAAACAAAATATAAAGTAAAACTTGTGTTTTAACTCCTAAACAAATCTAATTTATTGTGATGATAATATTTCCTTATTTAAATAATATCCTCAAAACTGAGTCCTTAACAGTTGATTTTGTAAATAAAAAATGGTAGTGTTAAAACGTTGAGAAGAAAGTTATTTGTCTAATGTGGGGGGGCCACCAAATTTTTACAGCCCTGCGGCCTCAACAGCTCTAAATTCGCCCCAGATTAATCGATAAATTTATTTAAACATGGGTCAGAAAGTCAACTATTTGGAATTAAAAAGCTCCTAGTTTATCAGGGCAAGTCAATTCAATATATATGTGAACATGTTGCCTATATAAGGTAGTTTGTTCGTTGTAGTGTATAATATAACGTGCAGAATTATACGTATATAAAATTAATAGGTATGTATATCATATTATGAGAAGTAAATGTGAATATCGATGCAGTTCAATGGTTTTATGCTTATAAAGAATAAATATGGGGTTCCAAGGAATCGTTGATTACCGTGACTAGCGGTAATGACCGACTGCGACGGAGGACCTTTTACTAGTTTCTCTAATGAACGCTCTACCGTATTGAGAGATTTCTATCGTAGCTGTAGTCCGTCGGGGTTCCTGCTTGAACCAGTAACGCGGATGCGTCTCTCCACCTGTTCTGCTGAATACGTATACGTGTCATATTGAAGATACAATCCAGAAATATTATTACAATCACACGAACCTACTGGTTTGGACAAAGAAGGCTTTATTTAATTTTTCAGGTCGAGACTGTGATGTTGTGTTTTGTACACGTGTGTTGCTTTGTTTGGTATTTTTAGCATGGGAAAAAAGATTAGAAATAGCCTAAATGAAAGAGAAAATTAATCGGGAAACTATTGACGGAAGTGTTAAACTAATCTCACTCATTTTTTCCCCCATTGCATATTAGTATTCGTTCAGGTTGTACGCACATTTCACGAACCCTGTTTCCTCACTTGAATTTAAAATGTTATTTGTGTAGGTTTTTAAAAATGTTATTAGTGAAGGCTCATATGTTGTAGTTGACAAAGATGGTTCTGCAAGGCCTCGTTTTGCATCCATACACGCGATCTTAGCCCCTATCTCCAAATCAGTGGATACTGTAATAATACAAAATCACAACCACATAATTTTATTTTAAACCCAACTTTTTAATATAACTCAATGTATATTTTATCAAATTAATAATTATATATATTTATTTGATAATTTAAGAACCGGGAGTTTTACTAATACTACCTAATATATATAGTACATGCCATGTCTGTGTGTCCTTCCAGGGCTCTTTCCCCCACTAACTTTTTTTCCCTAAAATTGAAATTTGCCATGGACGCTATTTATCTTTATGAAGAAAATCCAAAACTTGAGAAATTCAAAAGGGTGGACACATAATATTTATAGGCCTATATCATATCCGTGTCATGTTTGTGTGTCCTTTCGGGGCTTTTTATCCTACTTTTCAATAGCTTAAGAGTTGAAATTTAGCAAGGATGCTATTTACACGCCATTTTTATGAAAAACTTCCAGAATTTTGGAAATTTCAAAATTGCAGGTTCAAAAGACAATTAAACTTACAAGTTGAATCATAGAGAGCTGAAATTTGGTATGAACGTTAAATATCATGCCATATTTATGAAAAATATAAAATGGTGGATGAAGCATACAAATTGAGTTTTAGAAAGATTAAATTTGGTATGGATGTTATGGGATATGCAACCGTTATGAAAAAACCTGAAACTTGAAAAATCCATAGTGTCGAATCCAAATTGACGCACGAAACGTACAAATCTAGTCATAGATGGATTACATTTTGTATAGAAGCTATGAATCATGCTATCTTTACTAAACAAATCCGAAACTTGGAAAATATAAAATGGAGAGTCTAAAATGGTGGATTAAACGTACAAACGGATTCCCAGAGAGCTTAAATTTTATATGGACACTCTAGGGCGTCGAAATCTCACTTTTCTAGAGGGAGGCTGGCCCCCCTTCCCCAACCCTGCCCCTTCTTTCAAACTTTTCATAGTTAGCAAATAATGTTTTGAGTAAGCAGGTATGTTAAAAAAATGGGTGGGGGAAGGTTATAAAAACCTACCTACATAAGCTACAAGCTCCACTTCTGACAGTTCTGTTATTTAAGCTGCTCTTTTCTTAGAGTGATTCCTCAAGTAGGATTATACATGTAATAGCAAAAATGTTTGCCTCATTTTCTCGGACCCCGCTTACTCGGCTTATTCCAAGAAACATCCTTTGTTTTTCAATATCGTATGAACGTATGAGAAAAGAAGTACAGTATTTAAAATGTTGACAAAGCTAATTTTACAATAATAAGTTTTACAAGGTGTATCTTGAAGGTCTATATGTGCGTGTGTATATATATATATTAGGACTATCAAACTCGATACCCTCGATTCTTAGTAGTATCGAAAGAATCAAGAATCGATCATAGCATTACGATTCTCCCTACTTCGATTCTTAGCTCTCAATAACACTAGCAACTAAACAAAACGGCAACATTCAAAATAGATAATAATCGACTAGCTCTCATATTAGTTTAGTTGCCGTTTCACTTAAGAGGCCGGTCAACACTTGTTTACCCATCAAAACATGGTAATACTAAATAAACGATTGTGACAAAACCGTTCTATGGATTTGAAATCGGTTTCCACCAATGAAAAGGTATTTATATTATCTAGAAAGAAGACTCTGTAAAACATTTACTAATCATACTAATTAAATTATATAATGAAAACTATCACATTTTCAGCCTCACACTATTTTGCTTATAATGACTTCATTAAGTGATATATTCAAAATTGAATTTTACTATATGAAGAAGAACTATTTTTACTTCAATTTTCTTAGATTAGAATTTTTATTATTGTTCTATTAGTTTTTTATATTTTTTAAAAACGAATAATTACTTTAATTAGATTAATATGGATGTAAGTATTATTGTTGGAAAAAGAAGAAATCACAAGGCTAGATAATAGTTTTCTCCTGATTTTAGTTATTTTTTAAAAATTTATTAGTTTAATACTGAGCTTTAAAACATTATTTTAAGAATTAAAATTTTAAACAGTTTGGTAGCCGTAGTGTAACGCTGTTTGTTGTCAAACAAGGAACTATGTGTACCTGCTGGCAACTGTCCACTGTCTTTCATCTACAGCGTTGCCACGATCGTTTTCAAAGAGAAGAAGAGAGAAGTCATTTCTTCCAACATTTTGAATCTTTAAAATTGTGTTTCAAATGTTTTAAATCACACATAGGAATCAATGTATCTGCCTGAGTGTGGTTGGCGTTCAATCTGAACCACCGGCACATTTTAAATTAAAAATGTTATCATTACTGTAAAGTGTTTTTTCGGAAGTATTTATTTAAATTATTAATTTTATTCTATGCCCTATGTCTTATCACACGTTCGGGCTATCCACAAGAACATTACAAACCTGAAATTAAATTACTTTGTAATGAAAAAATGGGAAACAAAAGCCAACTTCTTTAAAGTGCACCGTGAAAGAAGCGGCGTAAAATTATTTTAGAACATTTAAAGAGAAGTTAAGTTAAAATACTACTTTAGAATATTTAAAAAAAAAGCTAAGTTAAAATATTATTTCTGGACACAATATATTGTCATTACTTTGTTTTGGCAGTGAGGTTTATAATAGCTAATTAATAGAAATTATTATACCTAATTGTAGAATTCCCACACCGGACGTCACGTGGCCTAGAATCTTAGGCTTACTTTGACTTTATTTTTGGTTACGACGAGATCAAGGTTAAATTATTATTATTATTAGCCCCGCGTCTTACTACCCGTTCGGGTTATACGCACTTACGCTAATGTGTAATGGTAGGGTGATTGTGAGATGAAATGAAGGACCTACAGTTTAACGTGGAATCCGAACCACGGTGGCGGCCTGGCATTCCACACATTCACAAGATGTCTTGTCAGAGGTGAAGGAAGGGTTTGGAAATCAGATAAATCTGTGCCGGGACCGAGGATTGAACCCCGGCCGCCAGCACAGAAGTCTGACACCTTACCCCTAGACCACCAGGTCACCACAAGGTTAAAATCCCAGCGCACTATGGATAGTTTTATTTGTAAATATTTATCACCCTTTCTCCAAGCAGATACTGGTACATTTCCTTCGGAACTTTGCCTCCACTCCATTGTGTTATTAAAACAAGTATTTAGTTACAAGGGTAGTCTAAATGGATGGTTGAGTAGTTTAAGGCATTTGACTCGCAACACATTGGGCTGTTCTTAACTGAGCTTGAACTTCTATTCCCAACTGGGTGAATTGGATAAATCTTACTGATAAAAAATTAAACAACCGCTGTATTCAACGCACTTATTTGAAAATTTGTTCATAATTAGCGCGGCCCGGATATTTATGATCCAAAAAGTCTAAAAAATAATCTATAGAATCACATTAAAAATGCCCAAAAATTAATTAGCGCGAGACTAAATCAAACACTCACTTGACAAGCGGAAACTAAAATGTTTGCAACGCAAAACCACAATAATTACACTTGCATTTTGCTAAACAATTAACCTTGATTTACAAACTCTAGCTGCCGCTTCCATTGAAGTCACCATTTCATTATAGTAGCAGCGAGCGGCTCACTAGGAATATGGCGTTTCCAACCATGTAAGTAGAGAAGGTATATTCATTTGAAATTTATATTTATCATCTTCTCATTCCAACAGTTGTATGAGGAATAATAAAATGTTTGATTAGTCCGTTTACAAAACTTATTAATATTCAACATGACCGTTTAAAAATTACCAAAAGATTAATTTAAGCTTGTAAAAATGACCTATAAATTAGACATCTCTACAATCAAGTAATCACAATAGTTTTTTTTAGCACCGCGTCTTACTACTCATCTGGGTTATACGCTTATGTACTAATTATGCTAATTGGTTAAGGATGAGGAAGGTTGAATTTAAGGGAATTGTTAGTGGAGAGTGGGAAACTATTTAGGAAAAAACATCCTCAGTAGACACGACCGGGATCAAACCACGATTTGCCTGTCATCGGCAGTCTCATCGTATAAATGAGTATGGTCTGTGATGTAAAAAAATAAATATCATACCAAAGATGATTCTTTATATAAAGGAGAGTAATAAAGAACATTGGGAGGAAAAGTGATTTGGAAATCAAGGCTCCCAGATGATGGGACAAAGTGGGTTCATTAGAATAACTCCAGGTGGGGTATCAAGACCTTAAAAATAAATTTGCAAGGGTTTTTACATTTGTAACTGAGAGGGTTATTTTAATTAATATTGTCTGGTTTTCTAAATAGTTCATACAAATATATTGTATTTACTAACCATAAGGATTAATAAATGGACATAAATATTCAATTTTTTTAAGAAAAAGTTCAAAAGATAAAAGGAGCTAAAACGAGCACACGTGTCATTAAATAATTAATTTGATTTCTATTGTATAGGTGAATATCTAAAAATTCAATATTTTTATGTACAATCGTGTAGCATTTGTGTTTTTTCCCATACTGAAAGCATTGGGCAGTTTTACAGGGGAACTCACATTTCTAATTCAAGTGGCCGAAGAAAACTGAATTCTAATATTGTGTATTTTTCTCATCTAATAACAATAGCTAGGGTGGATGATTGGTTTGTATTTTAAATTTGTTCTCCGTGGGATGTAAAGTTGCTAATGACCAACCAGATTTATAATTAATAGTGAATCACATAAAATTCGTTCCTTTAAGTTAAAGCTACAGTTGACACATTTATTTAAAAAATTGGTTGTACACAGCATTTAATAAAGCTTTGATTTGTTTTTACTTTCAGGGCTACCACTATTTTTTTAACCAGAAAATTCTTTATTTTTTCCAGGTTTTATAAAGAGAACTCTCATTTTATCGGAAACTTATTGAGAGTATATATAAATGAAGCCTTATTCTTTATAAAATTGATTAGTGAGGTAATTAAATTGGTTTTTAGAACAGAGTGATTTGATTTTTATGTAGAAATATATGCAGTCACTCACAATCACTATTTTTCAGGAAGAAAAGCGGTATAGAAGGGAAAGGGTGTTGAAGGAGAAAAATACGAGTTACTAAGTTAGCTTTTTTTACAATACAAAAGCTCACTATATAAATATTTCAATTAAATGTTACTAACATTCCAGTATTTTTAAGTTGTTCCCGAATTTCTCTCCTTTCCTGGCTCTCCAGGAGTATGTAAGTAATAACTTCCTTCGTACTATCATAAATTTCTTGTATACTTTAGTTTATCCATCCAGCACGACATCTTACTACTGCCTTTTCAGGTTATACGCTTATTTCCTGTTGAAACAGTTGATAGCTTTCATATTCGCGTAATCCAAGATTTTATAAAGACATATTTCCTGGCCTAAACTTCAAATTTAAAATCCCGATCTAGTATTTGTAAACTATTTTGAATTAAGCCAATATATGTTTTAAGATGACATTCTGATGGAGCGATTATATAAAGATAGAAAAATGACACACAAACGGGGATTTGAGCCCTGGTCATTCAGTTCTACTCGCCAACTGTTGTACCTATTGGATTATCAAGGATCTCTTTGTCACTTCCATCCCCTACATAAACCTCCAAGCTTACTAGTGTAGATAAATACCAACAATAATTATTGTTACAAGGTAACTCTTATTCAATGAATAATCGTATATTTCCTTTGTGTAATTTATTTTGATTGCTTTAGCATTTAAATAATATATTTTATTATTATTATTATTATTATTATTTAGCACCGCGTCTTACTACCCGTGCGGGTTATACGCTTTAAGTACTAATTACGCTAATGGAATGGGAATTGGGAAGGTTGAATTAGAGGAAGTGAACCCGCATTTGCATGGAGAGAGAGAGAGAGTGGAAAACAATTTAGGAAAAACAACTCCCAGTTCACCCGACCAAGATTCGAACCTCGATCTCCCCGTCCTCAGCGGTCGAGCTCAACACGACTGGCGCGTTAGCCAACTACGCCACCGAGCGGGTGTAAATAATATTACCACTGTATAGTAATTGTTGCTTTTAATCGTGTGTCGGGAGTAATATCCAAGCAATGACAATTTTTTTTAATATTTGTGTTATTAATATTTATCCAATAAAATGTTGTTTTAAAATAAATCACCATTTAACTATTATTTCATGTTTTTAATGTAATAATGTATAGATACAAATACAATTGTATTTACTATTATTCAATTAATTTTGTAATTTAATGTGTATTCTCAGTTCTGGCATGGTACAGTTTCTACTTTCCGGGAGACTTTTGTTTATCACTTTAATATTATTATTGTCCCTATTGTATTGTGTAGAGCTACTTGTCTGCTATATTCTCATTTAAATGCATTAATAGGGTAGGGAATAGTAAAGTAAATTTTAGAAAAATGTAACCACATTTTAGTGAAGAGAGTGGAAAACCTTATAAAAAACTTTGTGGGCATACTCAGCCGGTATTTGAAGCCCAACCTCCCCATCACTGTCAAACCAGACTATACCCCTATTTTATTACGAATTGACATATTATGTGAGAGCCTGAAAACTTCCAATTTGTGTATGCTATGGCCAGGATGAATGTCAATGAAAGTCCAAGCCAGTTGACAAACGCAATGCCTTTTATTTGGGACAATCTTAGGTTATTGCCCCTAACAGCCCTAGTCAAGGCTGTGTACAAGTTTTGGACTCTGACCCCTTTCAATACGAAGGTGATTGCTACCTGAGATAAAGGTTGCAGAGGATTAGAGCTTTGTTTGCCAACTCAGGCCCACTCTTTGGAAGGGTGAGGGGTAGAGGTAGGCTCTAAAGTGTCGATAGCTCTAGCAACACTGTAGATTTGACTGAGCCACCGAGACATAGTAAAACTCAATTGATGTCTTCTGCTACCGTTAATTGGGGGCTGGCGCTGACGCGACTCTTCACTCCCAACGACCATTGACCGGACCCTTAAATGCCGGCAAATTGTAAATATACATTACTGCTCGGAATATAATACGAACCTAACATTTTGAGGTGTTCTGAATTAAAAATAAATGGTCTCAAATATAATAAGACCTGACATTATGACAGTAACAAGAGGAAAAACTCAACAACTTTGCCACCCTTTTTTTTTAAATAAAAGTTATGTGAGACTGTCAGAATATATGAATAGATTTTAAACTAATAATGGATATATAATACGTAGATTAGGGATGGCAATTTTCCGTAATATATCGATATATCTATCATTAATTGACATATCACAACGTGTTATATCTAGAGTTACGATATTTCGATCAAATTAAGATGGTCGCTCTCTTGTAGCTAATTATATTCTTTGTCACTTTCAATTTTTTTTGTTTTATTTAGCTCTTTGAATAAGACAAGTTTAATAAAAATAGGGAAAAAAGTTATATTTATTTTAATTCAATATATTTAGAGCGTAGTCCGGTATATTGTTGCCAAAACACTTAATCACTCATTTCTGGCGAGCTAACGTGCGTAGGATTGGTTATGGTGGACAACTTTATATTTTTGTAACGTGTGAAATGTATTCTTCTTTCCCTTATAAACTCCGCAATTTATTATATTAGTTTCGAACTTATATGAAATTTTGTTTTGATTTTCAGTTTTGAAGACTTTTAGTGCGTTTAATAGATATCTATAAGATTGTGAGATTAAAGTTTCGAGTGACCATGTTGTTTTGGTTGAAATGGTCGAGTCCAAGTTTCGCATTGAGGGGGGAGTAGGGTATCAGGCACGTTAAACTTACTGTGCAATAACAATTATTATTTAATATTTAAAAAAATAGTTTTTGACTGTTTTTTACAAAGCTAATCGTTTTATTTGACAAATAATAGTTACAGAAAAAGTTTTTATTTTCAAGTAGCCCTACTTAAGTATTATAAGTTGCTACCAGAACAGTACTTAAATATTTTCCAATGTCATTAATTCAAGACAGTGCACGTTCATTTAACGATCCTATTTGGTGAATTGAATAGACTTGTGTTATCAACGACTGTTTATTATAGCATTTTTATTTATTTTTTATTTACAAGTGTTTGATTAAATGCGGTTTCATTTTTTGGGTAATATAATACATGTTTACTATAATGTAATTCCTAATTATTTTATAATTTTGATTATATGGTAAAATTGATTTTATTTGTTATATATTTTTTTCTTTGTATTACTATGGACGTTTTTTAGTTTTTGGTATGTTATGAAGTTGAATACCTACATTTTTTTTATATAAGGTTGGATGCTCGGGGGAAAAAATCGAGATTGAACTTAAGAATCGGAATCGAGAAAAATAGGTATAATGACATCGATTATATATATAACAGTGTCCTTGGTACGTCATGCTCTATGTTACGTCCACAAAGTTGACAACATATTTGAACATGTAATATTAATTACTGCCTTAGTAAAATAACTTAACTTAAATCCTTTTGTCCTAGCTCGTAGCTTCATTCTTTTATCCTTTGCTTTCATCTGTAAAGTGCAACTTCATTTTGCTTCATGGACGCACAAGATACTCAACACACCCAAACATATTTTCAACTTATGTCCTTATTAACTTTACTACTTATCTTCCACCAAGAATTCATTCCTGTTGTGTGACTAAACTAAAACTACAGGACATCATCAAATTGTTCTACTGCATAGTAACAATCTTACGAAATTGAAATCAATCCCCCAAATAATTATTGTTATGGTTCACGATGAACCACAATATAACCAATTTTGAGAAATTCAGTGAATTAAAATTATTATTTTTAAATGTAGTTGTAAAATCATCCTAACAAACTAAAACATAATGGTCACCTACACTGGGTTGTTGTATGGAGCAACGTTGGTGTTGTAACTGTAGCATAAACCCATCTCTGTCACATAAGATACCAGCGGAATCTTAACACCTTCTCTGCTGTTCCAATGTTCTTCTTTAAATTCATATCTCGTCTATAAAAACAAATCAATTATGATTATTTAACAATTTCATAGGCGACGACTGTGGGGGGTTCTTTGCACTAAGAAACCTCAACATTTCGACCTTTTTAAAACCTTAATATTAATGCGCTAGTTGTATCTTGGGTATAGGGTTGCGGTGCGATCAGTGTTTTCTAGTGTAGCAGCTGGCAGGTGCTGTAATCTCATATGTAAGCTAAGGCAAGGGTGATTAAGCTGGTGTCACTAGCCACTCGTGAATAACCAGCCTGGCATTTATCAACATGTTTCTATTACAGTTTGGTTAGTGGCAGTACTAGTATTTTATGTATTATTTTGTGTTATGACTTGTGCATGTTTGTTTTATACTTTGAACAGTTTACACAGTAGTACAACACGGGACTAAGGATAAGTTTGTAGTAAGGAGAACAAAGAACACAAGTGGCATCGCCATTGCAATCACTTCTAATTTAATTGAAAATAAAGAATGCCGAAAACAAAATGATTTTGTTGAACCACCTCCGCCCAAGATGGTTAAGACATAGGTAAAAATTGCAAATACTAAAAGTAAAAGATATTTCCAAAAAAATTGATGACTACCCTATCCATGGATTACACATGAAGAGAAAAAATACATTGTTTTGTGTAATGTTTTTCAGGATGTATACGAAAATAAGTTGTTAACATTTTCTACAAAATTAGAATTTTCATTTATCAATGAAGGGTTTCAAAACTGGCACAAAGCCTTAGAAAAATGTTCTAAGCATGAAACATCGTGTTGTCACCACGAGTCAATAACGAAATCCCTTACGCAGATAAATTGGAATGTCAATTATCAGCTAGTGACTGCAAAGAAACAACAAATGAAGGAATCTAAGACAGCTCTAATTAAGATAATATCAACTTTGAGATATTTGGATACTCAAGGGTTAGCGATTCGAAGTCATAGTGACGAAATGAGCAACTTTATTAATTTACTACAGTTTGTCGTCAACCCGCTTGGATTATGTGTAGTCATAGCTCTCACGTACCCTCTGGAGCTGGCTGCGGTGTCTAGAAGAGCTTGGCATAGTTTCTTATGACCCGAGGGGCTTGTTTCGCGGGAACTGTGATACACCCCCTTCTCCTCAACAGGACAAGGGCAGGTGAACACGTACAATAAGGTAAAGAGGGCATGAAAACAACAAGAAAATGAGTTAATTGCAGAAGAGCGTTAGGACCGCATATTTGTTGATAGGCCTATACTTGGACCTATTCAATCATCTGCCGTCATGAACCCTTCTCAATCACCATCCACTACTATACCTAAAGACTCAAAAGGAACGGTACGAGAGTCTTTTGTTTGATCAGCCAAAATTACTTTGAACTTGTCGATGTAAATTAAAGATTGCGAGTCTAATAAATAATTATTTATTTGAGAATAGATTAACAATAATATATATGTATATATGTGACTATATATATATATATATGTAACAACAGATAGTTACAAGAGAATTACATAAAATAAAAAAAGGTTATGCCCATAACAATACTGAGGCGCTGTATCCATAGCAACCTTATCCTAACGGTTACTTTTACAATGTAGCCATTACATAAACAAAAAAAAGGGGTAAAGGGGTTATGCCCATAACTATACTGAGGCGCTGTATCCATAGCAACCTTATCCTAACGGTTACTTTTACAATGTAGCCATTACATAAACAAAAAAAAAGAGGTAAAGGGGTTATGCCCATAACTATACTGAGGCGCTGTATCCATAGCAACCTTATCCTAACAATTACATTCACTACGTAGCTTACAGCCCCTTAACAGGCCTCAGCGGCAACCCGCAGTGCGCGCTTCATAGTTACAAAACATTGGCGTATTACTTAAATGCCAACCCAAAAAGAAAGTAATATACTTATATTATTCTTAGCCCAAATTAATCCAGGCATTCGCCTTGTAAAGGTAAGTTAAAGAAAAATATAAAAGGTGCCTCATAGTTTCAATCACGGGACAACAAGCCGGAAGGGCAAAACCTTAGCAATATATTTAACAAATTATATATAGCATTACGTCATATTAATCTACGTACTTAGCCATTCTTACAATATTACAGAAAATGACAGATGAAAGTCGAAAGGAAATTTAGAATGTACTGGCCAAAAAGAGAATTTAGACCTAACCTATAGTCTATTTAAAATATTCTTTAAATATTTTCCAAACAGTAAATTTTGAGTAGTACGGCCGAAATTTGAATTTATACCTTTGGGAATAATCCCATCCCGTGATGTGTGTCCAAGACACGGGCAAACCAAGAAGTGCCGCTTAAGGCAAACGACATCAGATTATAAGCAATTTTTCTCTGAGAGGAGGGGAACATAGGGGAAGCAAAAGAACATAGTAGAACATTCACATGAAACAGCGGGATTGGTGGTAAAGAACAAATAGGTCATTGGAGAGACGTCGAGAACATCACGTGATCACTGTCTGACCACTTCCCATGGGGCAACGTGAGAAATGCCACGCTCACCACGCCACACCTCCACAGTCTATCAGTTACGCTTTTTCACTCGGGGCGAGAACAATGTACACGGGCCGGGATGTTTGTTGATGAGACTTCACACACGGAGACCGAGAAACGGGGCAGTTTTTTGGTGAGTCTTGTTAGGTCCACTCTTCGTGGTTGTAGACTTGGTGTTATTTAACTCATATTTGCTTCTTGCTTGTAACGTTGATCTCAAGCAACGTTACAGAACGAACCGGATAGGAAGGATGGTTCGACGAGTTACCGCGGTGAACCGGGTAGAATGGATGGTTCAGCGAGTTACCGCGGTGAACCGGGTAGGAAGGATGGTTCGGCGAGTTACCGCGGTGAACAGGATAGGAGGGATGGTTCGGCGAGTTACCGCGGTGAACCGGATAGGAAAGATGGTTCGGCGAGTTACCGCGGTGAACCGGATAGGAAGGCTGGTTCGGCGAGTTACCGCGGTGAACCGGATAGGAAGGCTGGTTCGGCGAGTTACCGCGGTGAACCGGATAGGAAGGCTGGTTCGGTGAGTTACCGCGGTGAACCGGATAGGAAAGATGGTTCGGCGAGTTACCGCGGTGAACCGGATAGGAAAGATGGTTCGGCGAGTTACCGCGGTGAACCGGATAGGAGGGGTGGTTCGGCGAGTTACCGCGGTGAACCGGATAGGAAGGGTGGTTGGTTATGGTGGGCGGCTGAATGATGAAGAAACACACACAAACTGTTGACGATGGTTTATTACTCGAGAGGTCGAGTCCAAGAGTGGAGCTCTGCTCCCGTTGACTGATGCCAAAAAGCGGTCTGTCAGCTCCTTTTATCCCCCCCAGATAGGTCGTTCGGGAGCGCTCGGCTTGCCACCGAGCGGCCACGAAGTAAGTGAGGGGAATGTTGGCTAGCGACATTGAACATAGCAGGGGGGGGGGGTAGAGCATGACTTTGAAATTAATGGCTCATAAATTACTCGGGTCTTTTATGGCTCGTATTTTAGAATCACAATACTTTGCAGTTTTGATAGATGAAACGGCCGACGCCGCTCTTTAAGAGCGAGTGTCAATTTGTTTTCTATTTGTATCGAAAGATATGAGTGTAAATTACTTATGCTTTGCTTTTTATCAAACTGACAACACTAAAGCTATAAGTCTTTTAAACATTTTAATATATGCATTACAGAGATTCAGCCCCTACTAACATTAATAACCCAGAGCACAACAAGACTCCAAACTCCGAGAGTCCACCTTCACCATAACAACATTATAAAGTGGAACCCAACAATCTGAGGATTCATCATCATCTTTATCACTATCTCACCTCACAAAAAACACTACAAGTGGCTTCAACAACGAGCAACACTGCCAGCGAAACATCTCTCTACAAAGTCTAGAAAATTCAGTGAGAAGGGTGGGGCTGCTTGCTTGAAACAAGCGATGAGATGTCGGGTTCAGTTGTACTTAATTTTAAGAGAAAATTTAGGTCAAGATTTAATGTATTACGAAATTTATTTTTACTCTCATCAAGCAGAAAATCCATTTTCACAAAGATAGGTGGTTGCAAATGGAATAGGAAACAATAATGCTTTTCTGTATAGCGATGGATAGTCATTTTTAGCCTTTAACCTAAATTCACCTAACTCCTAATTTGATAGATTCCATTTTCAAAACTCCATCGCAAGATAGTTCTATCAAACACATTTTTCGTTGTTAGTTAGGGCTTCATGAATATCATCCAGAATTATTGGGTTTCTCATCCAAAGGAATTCAGAATAGTCTTCTTTAAAATATTCTTCAAAAGTTTCAGTGAACATTTGACAGTGGCGTTTTATATTCTTGATGAGATCTATAACTGGCTGCCTGGTATATTTTGTAACATTAGCATTACTAGCTAGTGCTATATTAGTTCTACCCCCCCCCCCCCCAAATAATCCAATATATATGGACATCCTGCAATAGTATCACTAGCAAGACTAGCTATTTTACTTGAATACTACCTACTCCGAATAATGCCGATACTCATAGGAATCCTGCAATATCTAAAATTACTAAACTTACTATGTCTAATATAATGTATCTTCTGGGTTATCACAGGTCCATGACCACCTGTTCGCACAAAATTCTAAAATCAAGAGAAGTCCTAACAAACTTTGAATTATGCAGCAACAATATGTTCCAATAGATGGATCCAGAAAAGCGCTGATTGGCCCGGCTGGGCTACAAATGGGAACGAACCAAGTTTGACTGCAAATAACCCGATACCTGGTGTACGTGACTGGATGAGTGTACTTTGATTATACAGCCAACTCACCAGATTTCCAGCGTACGTATTTTGGGAACGAGCAAATATATTTTAATGACTGTTTAAAATCTAAACAACCTTTAATGGGTTTGAGTGTTTTGAACACTTAGATTAATTAAGTAATTGAAAGCGTTCACTGTAGGCGTCGGTAGATTTCTCACCAGAAGTTTTAATTTTTGAAAGTAAATTTGTTTATGAAACACTTAATGTTTTCTTTTGCCGCTTGGGCGCTAGTCTCTTTGTAATCTTTAGATATGCTAATAGGTAGCCACTTTTGCATATTTTCATAGCTTGGCATATTTAGTTTAAATATAATTTTTATTGCTCTTTTGGTTTACCAATAATTGTTTGAACTTTAAAAAATTTGATTGTGTTTCTTTTTTTCGTAAGGTTTTGTAGATGTATTTTCTTTGAAGAATATACTAAAGTAATTAATTTTTTATTGGTTTATAAGTTTTAACTTTAACATTTACTGATTCGTTTAGTGAGAAATTACAAGTATTCTAATGTAATATTACTTTGTTGACTATTATAATGTTAAATGTTAAAATGTTGGAATCTTCTCGATTACTTCAAAGGTGGTGGAAGTAATAGTCGCACAGAAGTTTGAGTTATGTCGGGAAGTCAAACATTTGTGTAATTTATACATATCAGACTTTATATTTAAATATAAATTAATAGTAAAATTTAAATTTGTTTAGTCGGAATTAACAATGGTTATTCAGGCACGATGTTAACCATTTAAAAGGGCTCTTCAAGCTCTTTATTATTAAACTAACAATTTTGGTTGTTATTGGGTCTCTTCCAGACTAATTCTAATGAATGAATAGTTTACTTTGAGACGGTGAAATATATTCTCAAATGTACTGCGCAAGTGCAGTCTCTGCCATATTTATATGTTTTTCAACACTCTTCAGCTTGCCTTGTAGGACCATGTAATTTTTATTTACCACTGTTGTTTTGCCTTTAATAAATCATTCATATTTTTCTTAAATTTGAAAATGTTAATATTTTTTGTAATATTAAATTCCTTAAAGTTTCCGTCCACCCTCATTTAGGCTATTGTGGCCTTAGCCAGAAGAAGTAGTGATCGATACAATTTATTATTTTATTCAGTGATTAATTTGTCTTAATTCTTATTGGTTAAGATTACGTCTTACGGCTTTTCATTGCAGAAAGGCTATTTTGTATTAAGTAAAAGCGTAGCTACGAGTATGCTTGTTATTGCGTAGTTGCGAGTCCGACTAGCGGGCGTGTTGGTTGTAGACGAGCCATTAGTGTCTCTACACACAAATAAGTTCCTCAAATTGAGGGGGGGGGGATGTTATTATTGTGTATCTGAATGAGTACCACCTCGAGAAGCTCTGCGTACCACAGTTTTAGACCCACTGATCTAGGCAATATCTATTTAGTTCGTCTTACCTACCTTCCTTACCTTCAGGATAAACCATTAATAGCCTTGTGTTACTGACTATGACGATAAATATTAAAATTTAAGAATATTAGTTTTATCATAAAGTACATGGAGATTAATCATTTCATAACATGCCAAGAGTAAGATAAGTAGAGTGATTCTTAAATACACCAACATTCGCAAATAAATAATATGGAGAACTTATAATCATAAAAATCTTCACTTGGACAGGATTTGTGCCCTGATCCCCGAAACCAGGATCAAGCAACTCATCAATAATAATAATAATAATAATATAGTTACGGCTTTAATGGGGAAGTTGAGGCTTTCCCTTTCTTTTAAATTCAATCAAAGTTGGCCATTAAATTAGGTAAGATTGCAACTAAGCAAATTGTATGCATAAGAGAAAAAAAAGTAACATAACAATAACTTTATCAAAATACTATTATTATAACGAAACATAGAAATACGGTAAAAATATTGTTAAAGCTTGTCTATCCCCCATAAAACCTCTAATCAGATATTCCAAGAACTTCATCCGGGCCTGTTCAATTCTCCAGCTCCAATCTCCTCAAGGAGTCTACCATGGGAAAAGATCAACTGGGACTTTGCATCGATCCTCCAACAAGACCATTACTCAGCAGAGTAGTACTTACTCGGCCACTTTCAATTTAGAATTGGTTCTCACTAACGTAAATCTCATGTGGCATCAGCAGTCGAGGCAAAGGCTCGTAATCTCTTTACTATCCCTCTCAGCGGAAAATATCCTCAAGATTCTCAACAGGAAACAAGTGAATCAAAACTTAATTTGAATTTCTACTCATGAACTTACCTTACCAGCTAATGGCAGTCTCACAGGCCTTCAATAAGACAGAGATTTCACTAGGCTGCTGCTAGGTGGCTTATATATAAGATATTTAGTTCAGCACAGTAGACACTAAGCTTGCAGTTTCCTTAGAGTCGCTAAAATATGTAAGTATACTCAATTAAAACAATCGTCTAGGTATTCTTATTCACACTTTTTAGAATGCCTTTTTTAGAATCAGTCTTCCCTATTGATATGGCGATTGAAATTGAACACAATATCTCCACTCAAATATAACTCTAACTGAACCTGAAGTATGATATCCATGTAGTTTTCAGGCGGTATACGAACGTCTGTGTAGTTCTTCAACCTGCCGAACGTGTCATACGTCGCTTCTGAGAGGAGTTTTATGAATTCAGTGATCCGACCCGGGTCACCAAATGAAGAGCTGGAAGAATTAGTAGTACACAATCACAATATACCAAACAGGTTTGTCTAAAATGCTACAGGAAGCTCCCTCCATAACAGATCGAATGCTGTAATAGGTAATAACGTCTAGGAACAAAGTGAACAAATCTTCTTAGTTATAAGATGCTTACAATTATTTTACTAACTAAAATATAAGTTTGAGATCTGTAAGCAAATGGTTAAATAGCAATCTTGGTGTGTACAACATGGTTCAATGTCTGGTAAAGAACTACAGTTTAATTTTGTTAAAGTCATCTTTTGTTATACCCTAATTTTCTTAAAAATGCACATTTAGAGGGTCTTTTATAAAACACAAACTTTTTTACGTTCAACAATGATAGAAGGTATTTATGATATCAGATAACGGTTTCAGACCACATGACTTGATGTATAAATCCATGAAAGTAGATTTAATAATATTATATATGGCCATTCGTAAGAAAATTGGGGTACACACTCGTGCGTGTAGCTCATTTGTTGATTAAATGGCATTGAAGGACTAACATAATTTCTTATTTTGTTTTTAGCACCACGTCTTACTACCCGTTCGGGCTATACGCCTATGCACTAGTTACATTAGTGTGTTAGGAATTAGGAAGGCTGAATTTAGAGGAAGTCTGCCAGCATTTACGTGGAGGGAGAGTGAAAACCATTTAGAATAAACCACCCTCAGCACACCCGACCGGAATCAAATCCCAATCTCCCTGTCTTCGGTGGTCTAGTCTATTACGAGAGTTGCGCCTAAAGCCGCGCTTACATTGGTATAGTAAATTGACTAGTTACTTGTACAAGTAGCTGGTCTGACTAGTCTACTTTCCCACAATCGGGGCAAGTAAGTGTCTACACACAAAAGTGATTTTTACCTTGCTAGTATCATCTGTGTCGTCGTGTTTCCCGTGATTTAAAAGGCATTTTGTATATAAATGGTCTAAAAAGTTGTTTTTTTTGCAACATTCGGAATGTTTGATTGAATAAATAAATAAATAGTATCATTGAGGAGGAACAATTTTATCCTTAAAAGGTTGTTTCTTTGTTTGACAACTGAAAGATTTGAAACCTTACTTAGCTTGATTTCATCTGTAATCCAGAGGTTTGACATAACTTTTAGAGATACAATACCAGACGGATTAAGCTAGAAGTCACACTTAACTTCCTAGCAAATATTTCAGAGCCTTAAACAAGATTAATAAAAAAAAATACGCGGGATAAACAAAAATCTTTAACTAAAAATATATTCGTACCAAATGACATGTGTACTGTCCGACTAGCTAGACTATACTGAGAAGTAAGTGTTTACATTGAGCTAGTTCAAAGGGTAGTTTAGGGGACAGTGAGAAATCCAGGTGGTAGGGGAAGGAAAGGGGTGAGTAAATAGCTTGGGAAGCTTTTCCCTTTCCTGTCCTCATATCTGGTACCAATACCTGTAATAGTACTTTCCTATGCGGCTTACACCTGGTTAGTAGCTACCTTGAAGGTTAGTGGTACAAGTAACTAGCCCATTTACTATACCAATGTAAGCGCGGCTTTAGACCAAGCGGCCATCGAAGTGTGTCAACTTATTATATTTTAATTTAGCTAAAAATGACACTTGAACATTTCAATCGAAACCAGAACTCTTGGCTTTCCACTAAACTATCTAGGATTTTTCTTATGATCGTGATCATTCATTATTAATAGTTTGAGGCAGAATCTGTGATGAGTAGGCCTATGTGAAATTGTCGGCAGTATTTGCGTTACTCATATTGATCGGGCGATTATTCACAGGCTCGGATTCAAACCAAAGGTTTTTATGACAGGCCATATCAAAAGGACATAATGTAATTAACATTTTTTTAGTATTTTCAGGATATTCTACGCAGGTAAATTGTACCATCATTTGCATTTATCACCGAGGATCATTACACGAGACTTAAAATGTAACTGTCATAATACGATTGTCATAGCCAGGGGCAGATTTAGGCATACGCCTAGTAGGCACTTGCCTACGGCGGCAGAATTTAAGGGCTCCAAATTTCTAATGACGAAAGAAAATACATATTTTCTACCAGTTAAAATAATTATATGGCTTCATATGTGTGTGTGTGATTGTTGTGATATGCTGTATCTGCGTACCAATATCAGTGTTGCCAACCTTAGTACCCAACAAAACAGTAGCGATAACTTTTAAAAAACACAGAAGATTACAAAAGATGTATTTAAATGTGATGAAACAATAAACGAGTTTTCGTAGTTGACCTGGTATCGATGTTAACGAAATGTTTATGACCAAGACGATACCAGAGCTCGGTTTAGTAACGCTTTCCTTGACCAGACTAAAGAATATAGCTACATTCCATCACGGTTACAACCAATGAGCTGATAATTGGTGCACCATTTTCAAAAGAGCATCACTTCTTATGTAAGATTTAAACGAGTATAACTTCGTAGTCAATGGATTTTAAGTTTTTGTAAGTTAAAATGGACATCAATTACTAGCTAGAAATACATGAAATTAAGTAGGTACTTGAAAACAGTTTATAGTTAAAAGAAAGAGATTACTACATGATCTAGGCCTATTTAATATTACATACGTATCTAATGTTTTCTTAGGTTATTTTTGGGAAGATAAGTTTAGCTTGACATGTTGTGTAAATATTAGGACTAGTCAAAATAAGCGCCATTCTAATAAAGAATAAAATTATAAAGCTCATTTTCCGTCAATTTCAATACATGTAGTATGACTACATAGATTAACTTACCAGCTGTTAGATCTACTCCACTCCAAACGCATTTTTTTTTAAATAAAAAATCTCAAACTCGTTTTCGCACTCCACCTGGGTCAGAATGAAAACTCTCGGTACCAAGACGTAAGCAAGTCAATCACGAAAACTCGCCCATAAACACTCAACTCAAATGACTACAACGCTGCGTATAAACTTTTTCCTCCATAGACATAATAACAGGAGAGTTATTCATTTTATTGGAATTAAACAATAGACCAGTAAACAAGGCTAAAATACAGGAGATTTACTGGAAAAACGGTAGGGTTGGCAACATTGACCAACATAACAGAGTATCGCCTTAATTCATTGACAATCCTTTTAATTGAAGGTCACTTATGGTTGTCTGGTATCATCGATTATTAAGGCAGGAAAATAGGACGGCAAATTATCTAGTGCCTATGCGTGGCAGAGTCGTAAATCCACATCTGCTCCTAGTAATAGACTACAAATCCTGAACACAAGTATTTGGGTATCTAAGTGGAGGTCGAATTTAGTAACATTCGTACCAATATTCGCACAGAGAGAGTGGTTGAAAAGTAAGCACCACTGGGATCGATTCGAAATACAAATTGTTATATTTTATTCGTTGACTTGTTTGGGCATCAGAACCTAATTAACCCATTACATTTCTCTTAATTCTAATCATAAAGTGACTGTTGAATTTAAAAAAAATACTCTTAGATCTAAAGACTGTATAATTGCACACATATATTGTATTTTTTAACTCTTAACATCGAAGGAGATTGGAACCAAAGGTATTTCGCTTTTAACTAACATTGTAGGAGAATATCAGATTTGGTAACATTTGTACTAGCATTCGTATGGAGAGGGCATATGAAAACTAAACACCACTGAGATGGATTCGAAATAGCCTACGTTTACTCAAAACAGCTATATTTGGTTGGTCGATTTGTTTGGAGTCAGAAGATATTTGACCCACCACATTTCTCTTAATTCTAAACACAGTGAATGTTGTCTTTTTTTTAATACACCTTCATTTGCGTGGAAAGGCAGATTTAAACATATCCATGACCCCCCATGTTCAAAGGATCCAAACAAATATTCAAAACTCGTGGATTAAGCCCCATGCCAGGACTTCGAGAGGAGGATCAACTTATTTAAACAGACCCACACTCTCTCAATTTCCAAAAGAACCCCCAGCTGAGCAAATAATCGAGTTTTTTAAGTAGCGCATCAGCCCTAGCTTGTATAGAAATAACCAATCGTACGCAAGGGGAAGGGGGTAAAACTATCATCCACTGCCAGAAACGACTAAACCTTTCCCCATGTTAAATGTCCTATCTGATCCAGAAAAAGTATGTTGTCTGTGACCACATTCACTTCATAGTATTTAGATGATTTTAACGGGATTTGTGACCGATAACGCGACACGTTTTACCGTATTCAACATAAGAAAGGCCTTTTAACTAGGCCTATGTTAGATTAGTCTACTTAGTTAGATTAAATTAAAGCCCGACACCTTAGCTCAGTCGGTAGCGCGTCCGACTACTTAGCTAAGGGTTCCGGGTTTGATTCCCGGTATGGCCGACAAATTGCAACAGATAGCAGCAGGGGGGGTAGTTTGTCAAAATGGCCTCTCACATGGAAGTGCGTACGAAGCAGAGGTGTGTCATGTGTCTATGTGAAATAAATTGCACTCATTGACATTCATCGACGCTTGCTGAAAGCTTACGTATATCAAACAGTGGGTGTAAGCACAGAGGGGGTAAGTGGCGCGTTTCTGCGGTGGCTACCTGTCCGCCCACGAAATGAAGAGCCCCTCAAACAGTTCATCCACACGAATCGGCGAATCATGATCAGGGAACTGTGTACTGAGCGTAATGTAGGTTTCAGTTAATTGTAAACAATGTTGGCAACGTTGGGATATCGCAAAGTTTGTGCCATGTGGGTCCCCCTCCGCGGATGCTCACACAGAAACAGAAAAGACGCCGAATTCAAGTCTGCCAAAACCTGATGAACCACTGCGATGGTTAAGGTGATAGTTTCCTGGACTACATAATCATCGATGACGAGACGTAGTGTCATCACTACGAGCCAAAATCAAAACGACAGTACATGGAGGGGCGACATGCAAATTACCCATCAAAGACAAAGTTCAAGACGCAGCCATTGACTGGTAAATTGATGTGCACTGACTTTTGGGATAGGAAAGGCGTGATCCTTTTGGATTTTCTGGAACCTGGACAATTCATCAACTCTGACCACTACATCACGACGCTGACTAAGCTGAAGGCCCAAAAATTTCCAGCGTTAAGCCAGAGAAAAAGACAACCTTTCGGATGCAACACGATAATGCAATGCCCCATATCAGTTTGAAGACCATGGACCACTTTACAACTTTTTCTAGGCGGTACTACCACACCCACCGTATAGTCCGGATTTGACGTCTTCTTACTTCCATCTGTTCGGGGCGATAAACAATTAACTACGTGGGTAACCTTTTCCCGACAACGACACCGTCATCGCAGCTGTGAAAAAGTGGGTCGCCTCCTCTGGTGCAGATTTTTACGAGCGTGGCATGCAGACTTTTGTTCATCGCTGGCGAAAATGAGTAGACAATGGTGGTGACTATGTGTAAAAATAGTGTTTTGTAGCTGAAAACTTTCTCTATCCACTATCCAACGATGTTATTGTGCTCCCTGTCTCTGTTATAGTTTCTGTGGAAATAAATAGGGAGTATTCGTTTTGTAGCACAGTAATATATTAAATTAAAATAAAATATGGCATCGATACCGTGATACATCTTACCCATTTGGAGTTCGTGAGATGAGTGACATAGGTAGCGTTGTTTACAATCACCTCAAACAATGATACTCCTTCTGGAAGTTTCTTTCTGCAATACCGTGTCATTCCCATCTTAGAACGTACCAGTTTGTCTTTGTTTCTAGTTTTTTTATTACCACGTTTTACTACCTAATCAGGTTATTCGCATATATTATAATTACTCTTATGGGGCAGGGATAAGGAAGGAAGCATTGTACAGGTAATCTACCCGCATTTGCATGTCAATAAAGCTACACTCTGTAAACCCGACTGGGATTCGAGCTTCGATCTCCCCGTCATCAACAGGCCA
The DNA here is from genome assembly GCA_039000515.1 of Timema cristinae. Taxonomy (NCBI): domain Eukaryota; kingdom Metazoa; phylum Arthropoda; class Insecta; order Phasmatodea; family Timematidae; genus Timema; species Timema cristinae. Next base: position 33,244,076 of record JBCFYV010000012.1, on the reverse strand, counting down.
GACTAACACGAGAGGGACGCCTCAGACCATTAGGCCACTGAAGTGGATTACCTGTGTGTATGCAGCAAGAGACAGTCCAGTGTTGCAATACCTTACAGAAAGAAGAGTAATTTCTAATAATGTAGTATGTACTGTAGGCTATGTTAAAAGTATAAAAATATAAAATAGTTACAAGGGGTGGAGAAATGATAGCATAACATGTTCTAATAGGTCGCTCTCGTAATAGACTAGACTGCCAATGACAAGATACTGTGTTTCGAATCCAGGTAGGGTGTACTGAAGGTTTTTCCCACACCTTACACTCTTTCCGCACAAATGTGGATACATTTCCTAAGCCCTATCTCATCAGTGTAGATATGCATATAGGCCGAATGGGTAGTGAGATGTGGTGCCCGAAAATAAAGTTGACTTGAATGAAAGATTTACTAAAATGTTTCATTGTTGATTGCAAACAGCTCTTCCTGCCATAATCCTACTTTATACGTACTTTGTGACAAAGTTCTGTATCTTGTGGTCGTCGTAGCGTGAACTGGGACAGATGGTGGCCGCGGGGAAAGTCGTGTTCCACTCCCTGTAGTTCTTCTCCATGGAGATGACGGTCGGGTTCTCCTGGTAGCGGGTCCACGTGGACAGACTCAACCGTACGGCGCACACTCCGAATGAAACCACGAGCGCGAACCACAACAAACTAGAGGGGAAAAAAACCCAAACCCATAGTCACATAGTTTTAATTTCATGAATTGGGTAAAATTTGCATTGACTCTATCCCATTTAATGAACTGGAACTTATTGTACTATCTGCTGCAATCTTGAATGACATTACCGTTAAGATACTATATCAAACTAACCCCATCTAACTTAACCTAACCTTCCATTCTAAAACAATTAAAAGTTAAATTAACTTAAAGACCAAACCTTTTCTTCGCTTGTCCATTTCACGGACCGGGCAAAAACTCGTCCAGTTCATTAAATGGTTAACGATTGGAGCTGCCCAGTTCATGAACTGGGTAGAACAAGCGCTGGATAATTCATGAACTGAACTATTTCTTGCCCAGTTGGTGAAATGGTCAAGAAAAGAGGCGGGCATAAGTTTGCCCAATCCATGAACTGGGCAAATTCACTAATGGAGTGTAACATATGCATCTCTAAACATATTAAGGAAATTCAAGGCATTAAGTCTGAGTTGGAGTGGTCATGTGGCAAAAATGGATGGTGGATGGCAGGCGTGTACTAAAAAAAGTTAGTTAGGAAACATGAAGAAACAAAACCTCTTGGTAGACCAAGACGGTGGTGGGAGGATAGTGTTAAAATTTATTTGAAGGTGGTTGGGTGTCAGGTTTGGTATAGGTTTCGCTAGATTTTGATTATTGGGGGAAGGTGGCAGAAAGAACCAATTTTTACTTTAAATTAGAAAATAAAAACTGTTTCGTACCAAATGAATAACATGAATAATATGACTACGGAATTAATGTTAGTAACCTAAAAAAATTTACCTCAATAATTTATTTTTTAATGCATTGCTTCTAAAGTTTTTTTTTTCAAATCTCTGTTACTTTAGATGGAACTAACAGTATCCCATTTGAGCAGATTATTGAGGGTAGGGGCAAGTCATGTCTCTTTGCTTCCACCCCTCATCTCACTATGACCCTTGTGAACAAACACGGTGTACATATTGTCTATGCCCTTGTTAGTAAGGGATTGGATTAAGGTGTCTCAGTATAGGGTTGAATGGCGATATTATGTTCTGGCGGCTTTGAACTTTGGGGCCAGAGAGTTAGTTAGCTAGCTTAGAAATATCATTAGTTCTTGAATATTTGGCATAGGCAACCTAGAATTTTAAAACTTTTCCCCGTCATTTGAAATGTTTCTCATCAAATTCCATTATGTTAATGAGTAATGACGCACATTCAAAAACTGATGATATTATTAAGTGTTAGAAATTAAAATAATTATGTACACTGTAGCACTATTTTGTTTATTTTGTCTAAAATATTGTTTTGCTCTAAAAACTGGGAAAAAATGCGGGCCTTAATTTGCGTCTCCTTCCTCTTACCCCAAGGATAACACCTAGCCTAGGAGGGTAATATAGCGCGAACCAGACGTTGCATTGTGGTGTGGTTTTCTTTTGTTTTCTTCATTTAGAAACCTGTGGAATTGAGAGTAATGAAACCAATTTATCGTATTTGAAATTATACCATAAAATTGATTTTTTTTAGCACCACGTCTTACTACTCGTTTGGGTTATATACTTATTTACTAATTACGCTAGTGATTTTAGGGATGAGGTAGGTTATATTTATATAAAGTTTACCCACAATTTCTTAGAAGAAGAGTGAAAAAAACCACCCCCAGTACACCCTACCGAGATTCAAACTTCGCTCTCCCCGTCATCGGTGGTCTAGTTGTAACGTGCTGATTGCCCGTTAGCACGTACGTCGTATTCTCAAAATATCTTATATGTAGTCTATGATTCTACCTATAAATACAAGAACTGATAAATCCTAATAATGTGTGGCAGATATAAACTCACGGTGAAATCGTATTGCTGGAAACTCTCAAACTTGAGGAAAGTGCCCCAGCTGACTGGTCAAACACTTCCTGAAGCTACAACGCAAGGGCATCTAGATCACTTGAAAGACCAAACAAAAATGACGAGCCACTTTGTTTGGGCTCAGCGGCCGTCTCCTAGTGCTAGTTGTCTTCCTGCTCAATTCTGGAAATTCCATACCCCCTCCCCCTTTCCTGGTGAACGTCCATTTCCTAATGCGTCGGTGCATCTTGTATAAAACAACCATCCTTCGCTTCACATTTTGTATTCTATTGTAACGATTCGTCAAAGTAACTGCCTAGAAGTGAACCAAGGACCAATGGACTACACAAGCGGAGATCACGATGTTTGAGGCGTCGGTCTCTCCTCCTCGCCGCAGATGAAGTAAAGTCTGGGACGATGAGTGCTTATTTTATTTATCTTAGATAGGGTATATTCGTGATTGTTTAACTATATTCATAAGACATAGTTTTGTATGTCAGATTTCTAGCTTGATTTTCTATGCCCTCTTTGCCCATAAGGCATAGTTTTGACTGTCAGAGTCTTTGCTCTTTTCTATGTCCTTAAGACATAGTTTTGTATGTCAGAGTCTTTGCTCTATTTTTCTGTGTCCTTAAGATATAGTTTTGTATGTCAGAGTCTTTGCTCTATTTTTCAATGTCCTTAAGACATAGTTTTGTATGTCAGAGTCTTTGCTCTATTTTTCTGTGTCCTTAAGATATTGTTTTGTATATCAGAGTTCTGGCTTAGGGGTATTATTTATTTTGTTCAGCCCCCTTCAGGTGCCGTTTGAATTAGTTAATGTTTAACTGTTTGCTAGTGTTAGAGTCTGTGTTTAGACTTGCGTTAATATTTAATCATACTATTGAAAGACCAGGCAGTAATAATGAGGAATAGACCGGCCATAGTATCTTTACAGCCTAGATTCCTGGTAACTCGCCATTAACTATTTGTAAACCTATAGTTCCCCTTCTAGGAACTTAACCTTTGTAACTCGTTGATCAATATGTAGTTAACTCATGCTAGCTAGTTCATTTAACTAACAAAGTTGTAACTCTTAAAAGTAGGACTTTCTAGAATTAGGTATTATTAACTATTATTTTTTTAGATGTTAATTATTATAAAGTCTAGTAGCCGCAAGGCTGGAAGAATGTTATGTATTGTTGCTTAACCTTGAATTAATAATTGTTTCCAATTTAAATTGCCATTGTGTTGAGGCAAACGCACCTTCGTGGTAGAATGTGTGTTATTTCTACTTTAACGAGTTTCAACCTTTCACAATATAGACACAACCATACTTGTGTTGATTGCAGGTCTAACCAAGGTGTTTCATTCCTAAATTCTTCAATGGGATAACGAAGTCTAAAGTAACTGATTTAATTTCCTTTGATAAATAATGGAATGTTTTGGATAAGATCTCGTATAACTATTTGTAATTGTTTCATCTTGTTTGAATTAAAATAAATTGATTTGTTAAACTTGTATATCTCTCTTGTGCTTATTCCTTCCCATCCTTCATTAAATATGTTTGTAAATGTATTCGTCACTTCTATTAGATAGGAGAAGCAGCGATACATAGTCTACTGCAAGAGAAGCACCTTAGATCATGCGGCCACTGAAGCGGGTATTTAATATATTTGTTTGGTTTCACTTTGTCCCCACTTATTTAGTTTGTTTTGTTGCAATATTGGCAACAGTGTCAAAACTAGAAACGGGATCCTTTTTCCTCCCAACCTAAAATGTCAGTGCGTGTTTAAGGGGAAATTCCCACAAATGTTTAGCAAAACGTGTACTACTAACATCCTTAAATCTGATGGTAGTTATTATTTAAGAGCTTTGTTAATTTTTCTCCTGTTAAAATAAAGGTTGTTGGTTTCAACAAAATTAATTTGGTTTTTATAACTCTAACCACAAAAAAAGATATAATTTATTGAATTTCAACTTTTTTAAATAATTGTTATGATTACGCCCAAAATATTTTTTTCAGAAAGTTGATATCTTTGTTTTTTAAAAGATTTTATCTTTGGCTATTTCAGGAATAGATTAGAATTTATATATATATATATATATATATATAAAATTTAAACCATAATTTGAACGAGGGTTAGATTTAAAAAAACTATATTTATTAGTTAAAAATAAACTTATGAAATATGGAACAATGTAAACTATTACTATTTCACCCCCTCCATATTTTAATACCTTTTCACTTGAACAGTTTTCGGAAACAGCACACCAAGTGTAGTATTTTTAAAAACAGAATATAGTTGATTTTTAATTTGATTCTGTCTCTCGGTTCTTGTGTATATCTCTTGAAGCCATTTCCTCCATTGCTCAACGACCGATAGTTTCCCTCGCAGTACCACGAGGGTTTGTTATGACTGACGTCATAAACCGGTTTTCAACTAGTCTTCCTTCAGTGAAAAGTTCTAATGTTGTTTTTGCAATAATGCAATAATTACAATGTAATAAATTTCAAGTAGTATTATTTTAATTATCTAGCCCATGTGTGAACAGTTTTTTCTTTAGTGTATAATAATATTTGTGATAGTGTCAAACAATTTTAACTCGTTTCACCAAGAAAACTTGTTTGTTTATCCGTGAGGTGATCTTGTAACTTTGTTTTTAAAATAAAACGGCACCTATGGGAACAATAAACCATCACCCTCTAAAGTGAAGAAAAGAAAGTTTTGGAGTAAAAATTCTAAACGTTTTATTATTAGCACCACTTCTAACTAACCGTTCTAGTTATACGCACTTACGGTAGTTTGTAATGGTAATATGATTGTGAGATGAAATTGAGGACCTACAGTTTAAGGTGGGATCCGAGCCACGGTGGAGGTATGGCATTCTCCACATTCACCAGTAACCCCATGGCTTCTTTGGTGCTGACGGACAGCTCACAGCTAACTTCTGACAGTCAACATTTAGATATATACCTAAATTTTGACTGTCAGAAGTGACAGCTGCTAAACACATGTTTTTGCAGATAATATTGTTTGGCATAGGGATACATAATTTGGCCTGGTAGCTTTACAAAGCCGTCAGCTTTCAGCTGTGAGCTGTCAGTCAGCACCAAAGAGCTATGGAGCTACTGTAGATGTGATTAATACATGTCTTGTCAGAGGTGAAGGAAGAGTTTGGTAATCAGATAGGTCTGTGCCGGGACTGAGGATTGAACTCCGGACCTCCAGCACAGGAAGTCTGACACTTTACCCCTAGACCACCAGGTCACCCATAAGTTGAAACTAAACTCCAAACAAATAAATGAAACAGCTATTCTTAATAAGTGCTAGAATTTAAATTCGATTTATATCGAGTATGAAACAGATATTTAGATTAGCTAACCATAAACACACCTTCCCTCATAATAGTATATTATTAATAATAAGATACACATATTTTGTTATTTTCAACTTTGCTTTAGAAATATTACTAGTTTATTTAATACAAAGTAGAAACTAATAGGTTCGTAAGAATTATTATTATTATTTATTATTATTTAGCACCGCGTCTTACTACCCGTTCGGGTTATACGCTTTAAATACTAATTACGCTAATGGTTTAGGGATTGGGAATGTTGAATTAGAGGAAGTGAACCCGCATTTGCGTGGAGGGAGAGTGGAAAACCATTTAGGAAAAACCACCCCCAGTTCACCCGACCGAGATTCGAACCTCGATCTCCCCGTCCTCAGCAGTCGAGCTCAACACGACTAGCGCGTTAGCCAACTACGCCACCGAGGCGGGTGGTTCGCAAGAAAATCTTCTCATCAATCACAACAATATTAAATATTTTAAAGAGATTTTTAATTTAACACTTTTTCAATGGATTTGTAGATTGGATTCCCTCCACACTGAATCGACAAACACTCCACTTGAAAGCAAAATGTTTGACGAGGAGGACGTACTTATTGTTTGTGCCGCATTCACTATTGTTGCGCCAAAAATGTCAAAATTTCCGTGTAAAAGAATATTTTAGGTAGATCAAGTCTTCAAAGTAGAAATAGATACATTGGTAGTGGTTTGATTGAAGATTTAAAACAGGATGATAAAGATATTTTGAGATTTGAATACAGATGTAACGGTGGCTTAAGAAATTTCTTTCGGATGTCCGAAAGTGAGTTCGAAAATGTATTGCAAGTGATTGGACCAAAGCTATGTAAACAGGACACCAAATTCAGCCAAGCCATTCCCATTTTATGATTTCGCTTGAAAATTGACTTTGAAGGTTTCTTGGGTTTTTTTCCACCACATCTTTGTCCGCATGAAACTCGGAAGCAATTGCCATCAATGCATTGTGCCTTTTATTTATGTATTTACAGTATTTAAATTTAATATCCCATAAGTGTGTGTGAGATTGAAAAAGTTCAGTAAAAGAAAGAACCTTTTTGTTATCCCACTCCATTTTATAAAATAATAAAAAGCAACTCTACCCTACGATGATTGAATATCGACTGAGACCCGAAACACGTGCCCACTACTAGAATAAACTCGTCTTCCTTTGAAATTTACTGACACTAAATGTGAAACCAATCGACACGTCGATCAACAAAGTTTTTTGAAGCATATCCATTTACTCGACATTGTCAACTTAGTGGAGACGTGGCTTAAGATTTACAACTATAGCTTTATTAATTACTCTGGTTAAACTTGATGTTTATTTTTAATGATATACTATTTATAATATACAGAATGTTACACACTACATTTAGCTTCCTTAAAAAATGCAATAGGATTTCACTGATCAAAAATAAATAGCTCAACACAGCTTATTTGTTAGCACGTATTCCTACTAAATTAAGAGTCCTTGTAGCGTGTCAATCAGACAAATTGGACAGCTACAATTAAGAATCAATATTTTAATAATTTACAAAAGAAAGAAACAATATTATCATATTTAAAAAATAATCTACCTCAAAGTTTATTTTCTCTGACTAGATACAGTCAAATAAAATTACGTATCTCCCTAAATTGAAACACGTGGGTGTTCAAAAATATTGCCTTTTTATAAATACTGTAGCAGATATCAAAGAAGAGGATTAATTTTATCATATTTATGAATAAAATACTTTAACGCATGCTCTCTGCAATTGGATGATGTCGGATAAATTTACATACTCCTGCCATGCTGTCTACAAGAAAATATAGTAAAGTACATCTATATCACAAATTCTCATTAAAATAATATCTGAGCCTAAATAATATAATCATACCAGATATATTTAAATAAAAGATGCCTTAGTATCTACTCACCATTTAAAGATGTTGTTGGATTTATTATCCACGTTCGTGAAAAGAAAAATGATTCAATGATGGCTGCCACACGTACTATCACAACTACATTTGATGAAGGAAAGAAGAGTGTATTGAGATCGACACATTGACACAGTCTGCGCCTGAGAAGACTGGCGGCTATCCAAGGAACTATGTTTCCCCCTTTCCCTGCAAGCGGCAGTCCCTGGTTCACTTTTCTTTCTCCCACCTTCGTCCGTCTTTCTTCCTTTCTATATTGCTGAGTTTATCACCCTTTTTGATTTGCTCCGTTCGTATCAGATTTGGTACTATATTTATAGGGCTGCTCTCAGGTTCACATTATACCCGTTCTAATACAACCCAGCGTCGAAGGAGGAACCTCTGCACCGTCACGCAACGAGGAAAACGATGACCATGAAGTATTGGCCGTCAGATCCACCGCTGCCTTGGCCAGGACGGCTTACTTGGAGCACTTAAGTATCCTGGAAAAACGTCGTCAAGTCCTTATGACTTAGATTTTGATATGTTCTGTTGAAGCTTTTTTTCGTTTGTTTAATTTTGTGTCAAATGGACAGTTACTTCATTTCAAGTATTGTAGACTTCAAGATGGAAAATTTTCAATTAATTGGTTAAATATCGTGTCCTGCAATCTGAAGGACAAGTCCTTTTTGACTTAGAATGTCAGTCCTAGCTACTATTTTCCCTCTGTCCTTATGATAAAGTCTTTACATTATGAGCCTTTGGCTTAGAAAGTAGTAATGTGTTAATCATAGACTTGCTAACTTCCACAAGTTCCATTAAATTATTTTGAGCCAATGTTTCTCATGACGCCGTGCACGTCATGTGCATCTGTTTAATATTTGGATGGCTACTACCAGGCTGTCTGTCTTGTTTTCCATATCATAGTTGGGCGAATGGAAATATATATTTTGAGTTCATCAAATAGTCACGCGTCACGTGCAGTATTAGCTTCGGTGAGCAAATCGTGGAACTGCACTAAAGTCATAGTGGGGTCCGCGCAAATAATATATTTTTCTTTGCCTGTTGTTTGGCTCCTATATATTTTGTGTTGCTCTTAGTGCAATTGTTATTAGAATTTTACGTATTATTGAATGCCCTGGCAGTACCGAAAGTGAAAAAGACCAGCCATATTACTGGTTTGTTGACACCTGTTTATTAGCCATCGACCGCTGTTATCAACAGAGCCTTCTGTTGTTTATCATTATCCGAAATGTTTAAAGGATATTATCTTAAAATCCAATCAAGCAAACTGATCAAAATTCATATGTATACCTTGTTCACTACCTTTTGTTAATAATGGTTTAGTTGTTTTCTCCTTTAGAAAACTTCTACCTGTAGCCTGGCGCCTGCACAGCCCTTGTAGCTACAGTCTAATCTTCACATTTCACAAAGTCTTATTGTTTGCATCAAGCTTCAAACGTATAACCTGTAATATTATCGTAATTATTAATTTTTGTTATTTCTGTTTTATTTAATACATCTATTTATTGTTACTAATTTATCTTGTTCAATTTAAATTTTACCTTGTTTGTAACGTTATCAATTTACCCCCATAAGGAGTAATGCCTCATCCGGTGTTCAATTCCTGCCAGATCTAAAATACTGAAAAATTGTTTGCAGAAGAGCTGAATGTTGTGTTTGTTCTATTATAGTGTGTTAGTTTGTAAGTTGCTTCATGATGATATAACCAGTGTTTAGAAAAGTGCTCGTTAAATAACCTTAAAAAAAACTTTAGAAAGTAAAATGTAATGAACATTTTAATAAACATGACGGAAATGTTCTCGCGTTTCAAATTTGAGCCAACCCTCTGGTTTTACATTTAGGAATTTATTCATTATTGATCAGATACACTACTTGAAATGGTGTGAGAGGGGGAAGGAAGAGAGGGGGAGCTAAAAGAAGAAGCATTAGCGTCTCGATGCCCTTGATAGGCTCCTAGTCGACAACCTGCCTACAGGTTAGTGAACTGAGGAGGAAATGAAGCTAATATTAAGAGCTTAAGTGACGTCTAGCGGATTCAAATTGAACTAGTCCGTTAGGGAATTCCACCTTAACTATATTCATGAGAAAATGGGCTCAATATGTCGAGAACAATTATCTGGTTCTACATCGCATTTATTAACTTAACAAATAATATTACTTCTCAGTGAACAGTGAATTAACATTTAAAATTTTACCTTTAACAGAGCTATTTATTTGTTATATTATAGTATGTATTATTTTTAATAGAATTAAATTTTTGGTAAAGTCGTACAATCTGTTTTAGTTTAGCATAAAAAACATAGATATATGATATGTAAATTTGAATTCCTTCCTTATCTGTAATTCCCTGTTCCTTGAATACTGCTGCAATCCCTGAAACGTTTTTAGAGCTTTGACATGTTTCGATGCTACGACGCCATCATCCTCAGGACAGAGTTAAAAGTTATGTAGTTGAGTGTTCCATGTTGTTTGAGAAATGAATTAAATAATTCTATAAAACATGTGACAGTCAAGTAACATTTAGTACAAATATCCTTTAACATAATTATAGCATGAATAGGGGAAAGTTGCCTATATCGTACCGTTTTTAATCTTTATTTTTATTTGCC
>JBCFYV010000012.1:33208246-33233563 GCA_039000515.1 Timema cristinae | reverse complement strand
TGGCAAAACCCAAAAACTTTTCTTTTTTTTATAAAAGGGGATTTGGGGCCATGGGTTTACTTAGCCATTAAAAAAAAAATAAAAAAAACAATTTTTTTTAGCCGTTTGGGGTTTTAAAACATTTCCTTTTTTATCCAGGGCATTACGCCTTAAAAAAAAATGTAAAAATTAAAAAAAAAAAAATTAAATAAAGATAATGTTTCCCCCATTTGGGTTTTTAAAAATTTTTTTAAAACCAAAACCGGGGAAAGGGCCCAAAAACCCCCCAATAAATTTTCTATTAACCCGTAATAAAATATATTACGCCCCCTATTGGGCTTTTCCGGGAAATTTTTGTCATGTTTACCCAAAAAAAGTTTTTTTAAAAAACCCAAAAAAAACAGGGAAATAAGTTCAAAAAATTTAATTTTTTTTTATCGTTTCTAGGGCCCCAAAAAAGGTTTGTTCCCAGCATATAATTTACAATTAAATTTAAAAAAAAACAATTTAAATTTCCCAACGGGTTTTTTTTGAATAGTACAGCCAAAAAAATGGAAAATTTAAAAAAAAATTGGGAAAAAAAACCCCCTCCCCAGAGCAAGTGGGGCTAACGGGGCACGGTTGATTCAAGAAGTGAAGTTTACAAGGCCAAAAAAAGCACCAGTTTTTTAAAAAAACCCTTTTTTCTCTAAAAAAGGGAGGGGGGGGAAAATTTTGGGGGAACAAAAAAAAAAATCGGGAAAAAAATCATTTTCGGGGAAAAGAGGGAAGGGGGCAGTAAGGGCACCAAAGGGAAAACAAAATGATTTAATTTTGGGGGGGGCGCCCCTTTTTAAAAAAACAAAATTTCCCCGGGGTTTCCCTCCAAAGAGGTTTTTATTCCCAATTGGGTTTTGGGAAACGGGGTGGGAAACCCCGCCCCTTTAAAAATTGCCACACCTATCACTTTTTTTAGTCTTGTTTTTCCACTCCCTGGGGGGTATAGTGTCGCGGGGAAAGGGGTGGGTGGTTTTAAAAAGAGGGGCTCGAGGGCCAAATAACCCGGGGAACGGGGGGGAATTTTTTTGGGGGGTTTTCCAATTTTTGTTTAAATTTTTCGGTGTTTTTTTGAAATAAATGTTCATTCGCCCGTATATTTCCCTTTGTGCTTTTTTAATGTTTTTATTTTCAATCCCAAAGTTACCAAAAAAAAAAATTTTAAAAAAAAAAAATATTATAAAAAATTTTTAAAATTTTTAAGGTTTTTTTAGGTGGCCAAAAAAAAATTTTGGGGCTGTTTCCCCAAAAAAACTAATAAATTTTAAAAAAAAGCTTTACCCCCCTGTTTTTTGGGGGTAGTTATCGGGCCCCCATTTGGGGGCTATGGGACAGACCCGACAAAAAAATCTTCATTTTAATTTAATATTTGTTTTTTAAAACCCGGGGGAAACAAACCCCCCTTATTAAAAATATTTTTTCCCAAACTATTATTTCCCTTTTTCCCCGTTTAAATTAATTTCAGGGGTTTTTGGGATTTACAAATTTTTTTGTATGTTTTCCCCCGGTTTTTTCCTTTTTTGTTTCCAAGCAAAATTTTTTGGGGGGGGGCGTTGGTGATGCTTTCTGGGGCCCCCCACTGGGTTTTTTACAATTTTGCTATTTCCCTTTAGGCCAAAACTGGTTTAAAAAAGGGGTAAAAAGGGGGGGCTTTTATCCCCCTTGGGTGTTTGTTTGCCCCCCAAATGGGAAAAACGGCGGTGATTTTAAATCCGGAAAAAACTTCTTCCCTCTCTCCGCTTTTTTTTTCCTCTATAATTACGTAGGGGGGGGGGGCCAGAATGTTTCCCGGGGTTTTGGGATGGGGTGGGGACCCTTTTTCCCCCCCACCAGTTTTTTGGGATGGCTTTTTTTCAGGGGAAAAAACCCAGGGGGATCCCAAATTTTATTTTTTTAATTTTTTTTTTTCCCTATCTTTAGTTTTTGTTCTTTTTTTTTTTTTTTAAAATCTTGTTTCTTCCTTTTAATTTTTAAATTATTTTTGTGTTTTCCTTCCCATCGTCTTTTTAATTTTCCCCATTTTCCCTTTTTCCCTTTTTATCGGTTTCCCTTTGGGCTCTCTTTGGGGCTCTGTCGTTTTTTCTGGTCTTTAGTCTTTTTCGGGGGTTTTTTTTCTTTAAAAGTTTTTTAAATGATTTTCAGGTTTTTCGCGACTTGGTCGGGGCGTATTTTCTATAGGACAAACATTTTTTGGGGTTTTTTTTAAAATTTTCCCCTTGATGGTTTCCCTTTAAAAACCCTGTGCCCCTTGTTTGGTTTTTTTCCTTTAAAATTTTTTTGCCCTTATAAGGGGCAATTTCCCATTTCCAACATTTTTTGATGTAGGGGGGGCTTTTTTCCGCGTTGGGAATTTTTTTAGTTTTCCCTTCAGTTCCCTATGCCAAAGGAAAAAGTTTGCATTTTTACGGTCCATTGGAAATTTGTGATTTTAGGGGGAAAAAGTTCCCGGGGTGGGTTTTTCGGGGGGTTTTTAAACTTTTCCCGCCTTTTTTTGGGAAATTTGGTTTAAAAAAAGGGTTTGGATGTTTTTCCCTTCCCTTTTTTCCCCTCTCCACCCATCTTTCTTTGCTACTCATCAAAACACAAGCTATTTTTTTACTTATTGAAAGATGGGGGGGTTAACCTTTTACTCTTTTTGATTTTTTTTTACTATTCTTTTTTTGCTTTTTTTTTTAGCCAGTTTCGTTGCCAAAACCCTTTTTTCCCCCGCCCTTTTAAAAAACCCAAAACAAGGCCGGGGCAAACCCAAATTTTTCGGGGGAAATTTTTTTGGGCCGTTTAATTGTCAAGGGGGCTTTAAATAAGTTTCACTTTTTTGGAAAACTGGGCCTTTGGGAAAAAACTGTTGTGTATGTGGTATGTGTTTCCCCTGCCCCTTTCCCCCTGTTTTAGCCCCCAAAGGAGGGGGCAAAAAAAAAAGCCTAGTGGTATCCCTTTTTGGTTTCCCTTTGGGGGAAAAATGAAAAAAATTTCCCCTGGGCCCCATACTTAAAATTTCAATATTTTTTTGTTCCCTTTTTTTGGGTTTTTTTTGCATAAAATTGTTTCCCCTTTTGGGCCCCGGAAAAAGTTTTTCCAACTTTTTTGGGGGGGCGAGTGTCACCCCCTAGGGTATCTTGTTGTTTTTTTTCTTGCCTTTATGGGGGGCTTTTTCCCTTTATTCTTCTTGGATTTTTCCCTTTAAACAACCCTCCTCCTAAAAAAAAAGGATTTTAGGCAGTATTCTAGGGGGGGGTTTATTTTTTAGTTTGACTTTTTGTATTTGCATTTTAGGCTTTCTTTGTACATTGGGGCCCAGTTTTTGGTCTTTGAAACTTTACTCTTGATTTTCTTTTAAAAAAAGTTATCAGGGGGATTGTTGTCTTGAAAACGGGGCTCTATTTTTTTAGAAACCCCCAAAGGTTTTTTACACAGAATTTCCCAAAAAAATTGGTTTTCCCCTTTTCTGGGGCAATTTTTGGGGAAAATTTTTTCTTGGTCCCCTTTTTTTGCTTAGGAACATTTTCCCGGGGCATTTTAGGGTCAGTGTTTTCTTCTTGGGAGTATTCCAAAGGAAAATGTAAATTTTACTTTCCCCCGGGGAAAATATTTAAAATTTCGCGGGTTTCCCTTTTTATAAAACTTTTCGGGGGTACTTCCGACCATTTTTATTTTAAACCCCGGATTCGGGTTTTTATTGGATTCTCATAAAATTGGATTTTAAAGGGATTCCAAAAAACCCCGGAAAAAACATAAATACCCCCCCCCAAAATTGCAACAACTGGGGTTTGATCCTTTTAATTTCCTTACCTAAAGGGGGGGTTTTTTAACCCCTGGGCACCAAGGGGGGCCCCTTTTCATTGTGTGTTCCAGGGGCGGGAGGTTTTTGGGGCCAACCATGGTGGCACCGGGGGGTGGTTTAGCCCTGGTTTTTTCTATCCTACCCGACCCACTTTAGGGGTTTAGGGGGTTTGGTTTAGGGGAGGTTTCAGGCTACTGAATCCTTCAGGGCGCTGAGCTGAACTTGCGATTTTTTCCCCGGGCTTTTGAAGAAAAATTTTTTCTCGTACGTGTCATTACGGGGGCTTTTTTTTAAATTTACTACTCTCAACACAAGGAAGAAAGGTATTTAGATTAGAGTGGAGAGAGTATGGGAAAAAATCACTCTGATAAGCCCAAAAATACAAAACCAGTTTTAAATGTACCCTAGGGTAGAGATTCAAGCCTCTACCTTTCTTTTTCTTGTAAAAAAAAAATTTTTTGAAATCCTGACGCCTCCTAACACGTGTCAAGGGTTTTTGGGGTGAAAAAACGTTTGTTGGTTGAACTTTACTTGTCATTATTATCATATTCCATGAAATATTGTTTAGGACAAAATAAAAACTTTTTGTAGAATTTAACACAGTGTCTTTTCTTAGAGCTGTCGATCTAAACCTAAAAAAAATGATAAACAAAAAACAATTATTATACTAGGAGTTTAACATGCGTTTTATGAATTAAATGATCGGTTCTATCAAAATTTTGTTACAAACAAAATAAATCTAGAGCAGTAATGCACTTAGTTCCCTGACAGTTGATTATCATGCAAGAAGGCACCCGCCCCCCAATTTCATAAAAAAACACTTTTTAGTCCGTGCCCTGAATCGAACCGGACGTTAGTTTAATTAAAAAGAGTGTAGTGGGACTAAAAATTTAAAAACGTCGGACTACTCAGTGAAAGTGGCTTGCAATAAGTAAGGCAATTGATTTGAAATCGATAGTGATCTGACAATGAAAAAGTCCACACATAAAATCAAAAAAAAATTCTTCAGTTCTTTTAGGTATATTTTTTTAGCTGTAAAAAATGCTTAATTCACACGTTCCGATAAATATGGACAAAAATATTTTTTTAGGGCGTTACAATATGGACTTCGAAAAAAATATTTGTTGAGTTATCTATTTTGAAAACTAAAACTAGAAACACTTGATTATAAGATAAAATTTGTTCAGAGAATTTGAACTGATTTTTTTAGTTGTTTTCCCTAGGTTTTTTTTATAATTAGTATTTTATTTCCTTTTACTACACAACTCAACAAAGTCGAAAACAATCTTTACATTTGATATGTGTTGCTTTTGTTTTAAATCACCTCTAAACATTCTATGCGGGGTGGATTTCCCTTTTTGTTACGCAGGCATGCGCATGAATAGTCGGGTCTTTTTGGGTTTGTGAGTGAACAATTTCAACTCGCGCTGACTTCTTTTGATGGCTTAGAGCTGTCGCGTGACCACATTTTTTTTTTTTCTATAGTTCTACGATGAAAATGTGAATCCACAGTAATTTACAGCATTCGGAAACACTTTGGGGAATATCATAGGCGCAACCGAAAATTTTCGAGGGGGAAACATTAATAAAGGCGTAGCCAAAAATGCAATTTTTGGGTTTTTAGGGGGGGTTTTTGGGGGTGTTTTTCACTCCCTGCCCCCCGGGAAACCCAAGAAAATTTATCAATAAACACTAATAATTACCTCAAGAAGTATTCTTTTTTTTTTATTGTGCCTATGGTGGTGATTTAATCATGTAAAAAAACCTCTTCACTGTATAGAAGCTATTATTATTACAGATGTTTTTCCCCTTTTTTAAAAGTTATCATACCAAAAATTCTTGACCTTAAAAAGTGCCAATCTATTATGACAATCTTTACTAGTCAAATTTTAGTTCTGCTTTATTATTCAAATTTTTATTAAAAAAATTTAAATTGTGATTTTAGAGAAACAAGAGTTGGAATACCCTTCCCCTCCTCTTGTGCACGTTGTGGAGAATAAACTTGTTTTCCCTACAAAGCGCTTAGTTAAGATTGTGGCCTCTTGTTCAGGCAGCCTTCTTTCCTTCGCACTTGCACCGGCCGTTCCCTTCCCTCCCTACTGCCGGTCCGGCCCCAGTCCATGTTGTCTGAGCGTCCGTGCGCTCTTTTCCTTTATAATCAACTCCCTTCTTCCTATTGGTCGCTTGGCGGCCAATAGCCTTTCGTTTTCCCCCAAAACCAATGGGAGCTCCCTCTTCTCTATTGGCCAGGCCAGGCAGCAGTGGGGGATATAACCGGGTGAAATCTTGTTCGAGTGCATGGGGAGCCAACCTTTTGGGGAAAAAACCAACCATACGAAAAGAGCCAATAAAAACGTCGTTTGCAGAAGTGTCATCGCATTTCATTCCACCGCAAATCTACCCACCTCCCCCGCGACTTTACTTGCCGGGAAAATTTCCCTACCTCCCCCCGCGACTTTCGTTGCCGGGACTTTCCCTACCTCCCACCGCGACTTTCGTTCCCGGGACGCTCCCTATCCCCCGCGCCCTTAAACGTTGCGGGAGCATCTACCTCCCCCCGCGACTTTACGTTGCCGGGATCTATCCTACCTCCCCCCCCCCCCACCCACTTGTCTCGTCATCACGGGATGGTCTCATCCCCGCCCCGGCAAAGCCCACCGACGGAAGCCCCTGGAGAAAACAGCACCGAAAACAGTACTAAATCGTGGCCCCATTCTTAGTTCCCGTTAAAACACCAGCCCCAAAACCCCCAACACTGCGCCCAATTCCCGATTGCCGCGAGTTCTCGGGCCCTCCCCTCTTTTCCCCCTTCACCGACCCCCCATCCCCCTACTCCTTTTTCCCCTTTAACCCCCTGGGGCTATCATTTTACACCCCTAGCCCCCCAACCCCCCTACGTTTTCTCCCATTCTTCCCTTCCCCCCCACCCAAAAGCCCCACGAGCCCGGTATAACAAAAGGCCCAGTCGGAAGCTGCAGTTCCAGTAAAAAGTACCTCCCTCAAAACCACAAGACATGGGATAACAGTTCGGCGCCAAAAACGTGGGGCCAATCAAGAACAGGACGGATGCCCAACGGCGATCACGCCCCCCGAACCCCACAAAACCTTCCGGGGAGTAAAAAAAAACCCCGGTGGCGCCCAAACTTCACCAAAAAAAATACCTCACCAAGAAGACACCTCCCAAAGAAGATACCTCCCCAAAGAAGAACTCCCAAAAGAGACTACCTACCAAAGAAGATACCTCCCCAAAGAAGACTACCCCCCCAAAGAAATACGTAAAAGAAGATACCTCCCCAAAAAGAAAAACCCCAACAAAGAAGATACCTCACCAAAAGAAGATCCTCACCAAAAAGAAGCTACCTCCCCCAAGAAGATCCTCCCCAAAGAAGACTACCTCAAAAAGAAGTCCCTCACAAAAAAATAAAAAAAAAAAAAGATACCTCCCAAAGAAGACTCCCTCACCAAAGTAGACAAGATGGTTAGCTGAAGTCAAAAGTGTAAAACCCATGTGTACCCGGAGGGGCCCGACATTAATGTCCCCCAAAAAAATTCCAAAACCCCTCCCAAAACCCTTTGTTGGTGGGCGACGGCCACGTGCATAAATGAACCAGTCCCGGTGCACCCCCCTGCCCAAAGCCCCAGTGGAAGTAGGGTATTCCCCAGGGTTAACCTGTACTGGAGAAGAGGCCGAGAGGTTGTTGCGGGACTGTAGGCAATTACCATACAGTGCCTGGGCGGAAAAATGAGCCTGAGACCTCAGGGGCCTATTTTTCCCGATGTCCGCCGTCCCAACGGTCCACCTCATAATGCAGGACCCCCAACCCAGGCCCCTGACTCCCCCTACCAACCCCAGTGTAAAGCTTTACCCCTACCAACTTTTTACAGATTTTCACGGTCGAGGGCATGAACCCCTATACTTTTACCCAACGCTGGAGGTTTCGCCAGGCCCGCTGGTAGCCCGTAGAATGGGTCCCTACCCCCAAGGAGCTTAAGACACCCCCGTCAGTGGTGGAAGTATTGGCGAATAAAACGACTTGGGAAGAGTTCAAGCAACGAAACCACCACTTCGCCAGTAAACCCCCATGCCTCTCCCGCAGAGCTATACGGAAAGGAAAAAAACAGAAGCCCCTTGAATATTCCCTTTCCCCCCCCTTCCCCCCCCACACAGAAAAAATCCCCGTTAATCGAAAAATTGTCCGACCCGGACTGGACCCTTTTTTCGAGCTCCACCCTCAAGAGTTTGAAGAATTTTTACTGGGCCGTATCTGTGGAAACCCAGACCCGGCTAAAAACACTGCGCCCGGACACACGCCCCCGCAAATCCCCGAACCCCATCTGAACCCCGACCCCCAAAAAGTTACCACTGTCCGGGTCCATTTTCCCGTGACGCCAGTGCTTAAAACCCAAAGGCCCTAGAGAAAGAAAAACCGGGAAAACCCAGCCAGGGACAACGGGCCCCCCCTGGTAAACAGGAATCAGGGCCGCCCCCAGTAATAAACGCGTCAATCCTCAACATCCCAACCCTCCCAAAAGTTATGTGCGAAAATCCTCACGGTCCCCCATAGCCCCTTTTGATACCCGGGGTACTGTAATTTCATCCCAAAACCAAAAAACTACCCCCACAAAACCCGAAGAACTTTCTTTTTTTCCCCCCAAACCCAATCCCCCTGGCCCAAAGGGTTTGGGGTGACCTTACCATCCGAGGCCCGATAAATTTACCCCTAACCATGCAAAGGCTCAATAAAGTAGTTCCTGGGATTGAGAGTGCGGAACCCCTGATTTTGGGACAACATGGTTACGAAAGAAAAGTATCTGGACTACGGAACAGCCGAGTGCTATTTGGGAAAAAAAGGCGTAAATTTTGTATGGATTGCAAGCTCAAAGAGAATCCCCCCCCGGTTCCTCAAGACCAAATCAGAAACACGCCCCAAAAGAGTTCAAGGACAATACTAGACTACTAGACCCAAAACCCAGCAGTTTTTAACACCCCCGGACCCTGCGAAAAACACGCAGCATCAATCATCAAATTCGACTTAAAGAAATCAAGGATTTTGGTAGGCCTTCCCTTTATCCCCCCCAAAGAGCGCGCAAATTGAAGACCGGGTTGGGAGAGAAACCCCGGGGGAAAATGAACCTGGAAATGGAATATTTTTCCCCCATTGTAATTGTGGATAAAAAGGACAAAACCCCCCCGTTTCTGTTTTGTTTCCGAAATGAACACCCCCCTATCGATTCATCCCCCCGCCGTAACGTCCTGAACCCCCTTCGAGATTGGGAGCGCAAAAATATTTACCCCCCTCGATATGAAATCAGGCTACTGGCGTTTCCCCCTACCCCCCGATTCAAAACATGATGCTTTCACCACCCTATGGAAAAACCCTTGCAATTTACAGTTATGTTTTTGGGGTTTAAAAAGGGAGCCCCAAGTACCTTCGCGATGATGACCCAAGAAGGTTAGCGGACACGGCCCAGTTTGTTTCCCCTCCCTAGCGACGTGAAAAATTACTCAAGACAGGGGGAGAGCCCTCCCCCATTGGCAAGGTTTTAAAAAATTTTGAGCCCCACAACTGACCTGAAATTTGGGCCCAAAATGCCAGTTTCGGAAGACGGAGCTGGTAGGGGCCAATGTTTTACCCAGGGAAAACCCCCCAAAACCCACGACGAAAGGCAATCAGGGAAGCCCCACAAGAAACCGTAACCCCCCCAAAACCCTGGGCCTCTGAAAATTGGCTAGGGAAAATTCGGCCCAGATGTGGGAAAAGTAAAGCACCTTCACGAATTCTAAGAACCAAACCCCGGGGATGTGGAATCCAAACAAAACCCCCTTAAACACTCAAAAAGTTTTCAGAGCCCTCCCACCCAAAGTGTCCCGATCCTCACGAACCTTTCCCCTACAAATGCGCTAGGGGGTTTGGCTGGGGCAGTACTGTCCCAAAGAAGATGAGCGGGCAAAGAATCATCACCCATGCCAGCGCGAAGCTAACCTACAGGCAAGGGCCCATAGCAACGGGGCGGGAGTGCCTCGCTATCGTTGGGCCATCAAGAGGTATAACATTCCCTGGAGTTAAATTTCTACTACGCACGGAAAACCCGAGCTTCACGGCGAACACGTAAAAGCCCAACGGCCAAGTGACGAGATGGGCATTTGCTCCAAGGTTCAATTTTCCTGGAACCTGGGGAAAACAGAACGATTACCTGACGCGTTACACGAACCCCGACAGCGAGAACACCAGTTCAGAGACTCAGACGGGCCCGGATGCCCCCGCCCTCGGTCACAGGACTAGCACCCCCGAAGTGCACTATGTCCTACAGAACAAGATCACCTCAATGAGTAGTCAAGAGGAACAAAGACAGGTACAGAGACCCAAATAATTTAAAAGTTGGAAGGTTGGATCCCCAAACTCGAACCCACCAAAAAACCGAGCTCGGTTTGGGATAGCACTATGTAAAGGGAGAAAATATTGGAGCGGAAAAAAGGGAAGGACCATGGAAATATTGTTCAGTTAAACCCGAAACAGGTTATTTGGACATCCACGACCACCCCACGCGGGCCCCCGGGAGAAGACGAGCGACACGAGCCATTCGGAGGTACCCCGGGAAAAAGGCCCCCGAACGGAAGTCAGCAATCGTTGTAATGCTGCTTGTGCCTGTGTAAGACGGGGGGTTCAAGGGAGAGAGTCTAAGACCCCGTCAACCACAAGCCCTGGAAAGTGGTAGCCCTTTGACTCATGGGGCCATACCCCGAAATCGCAGAGGGAAAAAAGTTCATCCTATGATTACGGGTTTTCCAAAAGGTAGAAGATTTCCACTCGCGTCAACAGGGTCGACAGTAATCCCGCGAGGGAACAACAATTCTTCCAGATGGGGTACCAAAACATTCCCGTCCCACAATGGGCCCCCAGTTCATTACCCATTGGGCGAAGCCTGTCAAAAATGGGATTCGAAGCCTGGGCAACCCCCAAACTACCACCCCCCAAACCAACCCACGGAAAGAAGGAACCAGGAACTAAAAAAGGGGTCCGACCCAAATTCGGAGAATCATCGAGAAAGGGTATTCCTGTATGATGTTCAAACTCGATGCCCAAAAATGGGGCCCCGGAAGTTCGAGTGAACTATATTTTGGCCCAACGTATCAGGGGGGGTGGAGATTTTTAAACCCAGTACGAAGCAGGAAACAAACGAGAACCCCCGAAGGATTTACCCCAAAAAGGAAGAAAGGGGGCGAGTAAAAAAGCAAATTTAAAAAACGATAACCCCCTCCAGCAGGCCCCCCAAACCCCCCCAGAACGGTGATTGGTCTAGTTCGAACCCAACCACTTCTAAGCAACAGGGCCCACTCGCCCGGGTTTGCCCCAAAAGGGAAGGACCCTACCCCGGGGAGCAACGAAGGGAGGGGTCTACTGGGTTATACCCAAATGGGGGACCAAGAAAATAAAGGGGGAAAATCGTCCCGCCCCCCTGGTGAAAACACCGGGAAACCGCAGCTACCCAAACTACCAACCATGGATCCCGCACCCAAAAACACCGAGGGAACAAAAGGATGGACCTCCCCTACCCCAAAAGTTTTGGTGGAGTACCAGACTGCGACCTCGACGACCCCCAATCCCTCCCCAGACAGGGTGAGGCCAAAGACCCGGGTACACGGCTACTCAAGCGCCGTGCGTGACACAGTGCGTGGTCCCTCAACCCAGTGCGTGACGTGAACATAATGGTGCGTGGTTACACAACCAAGTGCGTGACGTGAACATAATGGGGCGTGGTTACACAACCAAGTGCGTGACGTGAACATAATGGTGCGTAGTTCCACAACCAAGTGCGTGACGCCAACATCACGTGCGTGGTGAAAATCACACCCACTGTGGCTACCCCACTCAGTAAACACTGTCAAAGTGTGGCCCTAAAAAGGGCTGATTATGTGCGATAACTTGTTGGCCCTAGAAAGGGCCGTCTTATTTACTGTATTTGTTTGGCCCTGAAAAGGGCAGATTATGTGTTGATTTTTTTTGTTGGCCCTATAAAGGGCCGTTTTTTTGCCATATTTTATTGGCCCTAAAAAGGGCAGATTGTTTGTTGATTTTGTTACTGGTAACGCTAAGAAGGGCAGTCTTATTTACTGTATAGTTTTGGCCCTAAAAAGGGCCGTAGTGTATTTTCGTTATTATTATTTAGTTTGTCATATATTTACGTTTTCTTTTTTTTTCTCTCTCTGTGTCCATCAGAACTATTGAATCTAATCAATGTTAAAATTAGTATTAAATTAGCCCTAAGATATATGTAAGATGTAAATAATTTGTTGATGTAAAAATTTATGTAGACCAGAGGTCACCCGTGTGCAAGTGCGCAAGCCAGTGTGGGGGATTGATGTGCCTCTCTGTTCAGGCAGCCTTTCTTTCCTTCGCATTGCACCGGCCGCTTCACCTTCCCTCCCTACTGCCGGTCGGCCCACAGTCCATGTTGTCTGAGCCGTCCGTGACGCTCTTACCTCTATAATCAACTCCTTCTTCCTATTGGCTCGCTTGGCGGCCAATAGCACTTTCGTTTTCCCGAACCAATGGGAAGCTCCCTCTTCTCTGATTGGACCAGGCCAGGCAGCAGTGGAGGGTTATAACCCGGTGAAATCTTGATTCGAGTGCAGTGGTGAGCCAACCTTGGGGAACCACACTCATATCGAAAGAGCCAATATAATCGTCGTTTGCAGCAAGTGTCATCGCTATTCTCATTCCACCGCAATCTACCCTACTCCCACCGCGACTTTACGTTGCCGGGACTCTACCCTACCTTCCCACCGCGACTTTACGTTGCCGGGACGCTACCCTACCTCCCACCGCGACTTAACGTTGCCGGGACGCTATCCTACCTCCCACCGCGGACTTTACGTTGCCGGGACTCTATCCTACCTCTCACCCCTCCCCATCCACTTGTCCTCGTCATCACGGATGGTCTACACTCGCCGCGCCGGCAAAGCCCACCGACGGAAGAGACCCTGGAGAAAACAGCACCGACCAAACAGTACTCAACTCGTGGACCCATTCTCTACGTTCCCGTCTACAACCACAGACCCCCGAACACCCACAACTGCGCCCACATCTCCCAGCATCCCTGCCGCGAGTCATCTCAGGCCTCCCCTCGTCTTCCCCTCTCACCGACCACCCGACTCCCCCCTACTCCAATTTCCCCTTTAACCCCTGAGGGCTATCATTTACATCCCCTAGCACACCCCCAACCCGCCTACGTTTTCTCCCCCATCTCTCTCCCTTACCCCCACCCACAAGACCCACGAGACCGGTACCTAATCACAAAGGCCAGTCGGAAGCTGCAGTTCCAGTAAAACAGTACCTCCCTCGAAACCACAAGACATGGGATAACAAGATAATTTAAAATTTGGAAATTTTAAATTTTTATGTAAAAAGGGTGTGGGTACGCGCGGCCCTTGTGAAAAGTGTCAGATCGCTCTATCGGCTGCACAAAAAACGAGGTAGGACGCAAACTTCCAAGGGCGGGTCCAGTGCGTGGGTCTTACCCTTTTTACCTTAAACCGGGTCACGCCATCGGGAACACGGGACTTTTCCGATGTTACCCACAAAGCCGGGGCCCTGGGGGCAGGGTCCAGACCGTTTTCCCAAAGGACGTCCACTTCGCCCGGCCCATTCTGGCAAACCCCCCGCCCCTGCCCTTCCCTAGTGCCCTTTCCTATCGAATAAAACGAATCGAGGTCAAATGAAGCCCTGGCAGTGTAGCACTTTTCGCTGAAAAAATTAACCTTTTTTATCAGTAAAAAAACAGAATTCAAAAACCCTTTTTTTTCCTGTATTCTTTTATAAAAATTGTTTGTTTTTTTTCTGTTTTTCATCAAATTTGGAAAAAGGGGGCCCCCGCGGGGTTGGAAATTAATGAGATTTTTATTAAATTAAAAGTGGCTAATCCCCCCACAGCAGTGTTTTAACAAAACGCTCAAACGTCCCCCAAACTCAACAGTTTGTTATAGGAATTTTAAAATTTAAAATAATAAAAAAAATTAAAAGCGCCCGCCACCCAGGCAAAGCTAACTTTGGGGTTTGGGATAGTTTGGAAATTTGCGCGGAAATTCCCCAAAAAACTCGAGAATCAAATCGTAAAAGGAAAAAGTGTCCCCCCCCGAATTTGGTTTGATTTGAACCCATTTTTTTATGTCGTATCTTATTTCAGGGACAGGGACTCCCTTTAAAAAATTTCTTTTTTGGGGGTTTTAAAAATTTATAAATTTTCCCCCGTACGGGGAAAATATTTCACACCCCCCAGACCCCCGGGTTTTACCCTCACATGGAGAAAATCCTGGGGGTGCCCTTGATTTGAAGTTTGGAAACCTTTTTTTTAAAAGCATGTTTAATTTTAAGTTTTTATTTAAAATATATTTTATAAAAAAAAAATTTTTTTCTTAGAAATCAATTATTTTTGAATTTTAAACATAAATTTTAAAAAATAAAAATTTTGTCAAAAATTTAATTTAGAGTATAAAAGTCGCCAAGAAATTTAGTTTTGTTTTAATTACTTGTTTTGTGGGTTTAAAAAAACCTTTAAAAAAACCTGTTTTTACTTTTTTCCTTTTTTGGTTGGAATGGTATTAATTTTAAAGCTTAACAAAGTTTTTTTAAATTTAAAATTTTAAAAAGGCAACGTGCAAAAGGGAAAATCAAAACCCTAGGACTTTTTACTTTGTGTGCGATTGCCTACTATTAGGCATTCTGTTGTCTCTAAGCGGGCCATTTTTTCACTGGGTTGTTGGTGAATTGGGGTCAATATTTTGGCATTCGAGTATCTACAATCAGTCCACGGCAAATAGAAGCAGAAGGATAAAAACAGTTTTTGAGCCCCTTTTTTTTCTTTTTTTTTAAACGAGAGCAAATTTCAATGTTTTATATTTTTTTATTTTTCATAGGGGAAACACTAAAAAAATTTTAAAAACAAAAATTATGAAAATTTGCCCAAAAAACTGTTTTGCCCTTTTTTTCTTGAGTTGGCCCCTTAAAGGGGAACATGTTCATTATTTTTTTCAATTGTGATTATTGAAACAAACTGCTTAAAAAAATTGTTTTTAAAAATGCAAAAAAGATTTTAAAAACTAATAAAAAATTTCACTAAAGAAGGGAGTTTTTGGGGAAAAAAACATCTAAAAATTTTAAAACAACAAACTTAATATTATTATTTTTGTAGGAATACAATTTGATTTTGGGGAAAATGTTTTAATTTAAAAAAATTATTAAAAATACATAATTGTTTATATTTGTATGGGAACCCCTAAAAAGGGTTTCCCCCATAACTATTAAACAATTTAAAATTATCCCAAAAAAGATAGGATGAATAAGTTGTTTGCCCATAGAAAAATGTACCTACATTCGCAAGTAAAAAGCGGGGGAAAAACCCAAAAAGGGAAAGGGACAAAATTTGAGTTTTAAATTTTTATTTTGCGTTTTTCCCAAAAGTGGGGGGACGCCCCCAAGAAAAAATACTTTTTTATCATCGCTTCTTTTTTATGTTAAAAATGGTGGGGTTTGCCTCATCACACACAGGTAAAGAAATTTTGGTTGATGAATTTGGGTTTTTTAAAAAAAAATTTATTTAACACTATTAATGTGCAAAAAAAAAGGTTTAAAATAAAACAAATAAAGATAGGGGGGAAAACCCACTTTTTTTCCCAAATGGTCTAGTCCTGTTCTTCCCTAGAAAGGTGTGGTGCGTTACTGTCAAAATAAATTTTTCCCCGTTAGTGGTAACCCAGTGTGTAAAAAGGAAAGTTCCCCCTTCTTGTCACTTAATGAAAGGGTTTTTGGGCGGGACTGTAATTTGGGAAA
Organism: Timema cristinae; assembly: GCA_039000515.1. Lineage (NCBI taxonomy): Eukaryota > Metazoa > Arthropoda > Insecta > Phasmatodea > Timematidae > Timema > Timema cristinae. Next base: position 33,217,939 of record JBCFYV010000012.1, on the reverse strand, counting down.
TTTGAGAGGGGGGAAAAGGGGGGAAACCCTTGATCTAGCGCAACTCACTGTAGCTTCTCTTTTTGGGAACCCCGGTGGTAGTGGGGGGCCTTTTGTGCCAACAAGAGATAAAAACCAGTCTAGCTGGGGTAGCCTTCAATGAAGACCTAAAAAAGGCACAACATGAAAATTTATTTTTCCTAAATATAGTAAATTGGGGGCCCTTTTACGAGCAAAAAAACATACCCTGAACTCTTTAAATTTTGGCAATTTGTACTGTTGAGGGGAAAAACGGACAATTTAGAGGAAATTTTTAAATTTCTAAAAAAAGGGAAAAAGAAAAATAAAAAAAGGGAAAAGTTTTGGGGTTTCCCCTTTATATGCTTCACCACCACCCCTTTATCTTGGCAGTTTTAAATTTTAATTATTCCTGGATAGCTCTTGGTTAGGTATTGGGCACTAAGAAAAAACCCCGGGTTGGGCCCCCCGTTTTTCAGGTGCCCTTTTTCTTTTTTTGAATATGTTATCTAGATACGGTCGATCGTGAGTATGGAAAAGAATGGAATCGCTGTTATTGTTTTTATTGGAGCTTTTTTGGGTTTTTTTTGTTGGTTTTTAAAAAGTCTTAGGAAAAATTTAAAAAACGGGGGTTTTTCTCATTCCCAATTATTCCTTTAAATAGTGGTTTTTTTTTTTTTTTTAAAAAGGGGAAAAATTTACTATCATATTTTTTACAAACAGGGCCTTTTAGATATATTTATTGTTTTTATACCTTTCCCCCCGTTTAAAAGCTGTTGTAGTAATCAAAACTCATTTTTTTTTATCTTTATTTTGTGATAGCCTTTCCCTTTAGACAAGGTTTTAGCGAATAAAAAAAACTTTTTTTTAGTAAATGTGTTTTTATGTCTGACCTTTAAAATATTTTTTGAACAGGATGAGGAAGGTGAACGAAAAGAGACTGTTAAGAAGTGGGAGGGAGGAAGAACCCCGAATTTTAAAAAATTAAAAATAATTGTTGTGACCCCGCCCCCTTTAAATAACATTTTTTAAATTTTATTTATGTTTCCTTTACCATTTAATTTTTTTTTCCCTGGGCTTTAAAAGATATTTTTATAATCAACCAATATATAAAAGGGGCCCTTGAAAGCTTTACAAAGGGAGGCGTTTTGGGACCCCCCTTTCCCCTTTGGGGTTTTCCAATTCCCCTCCCCCCCCCTTTCCCTTCGAGTTAAATTTTCGGGGTTTTAAAACCTTTTGGGGGGGGGTTTTTTAGAGAATTGAACAAAATTTTCCCGCATTTAAATTAAAATGAGTTTCAGAGCCAATTCTGAAAAAAAAAAAAACCAATTTTTGAAAAATTTTAAACAAAAAAACATTTTAAAGCTGTAGAAAAACCCCCATTAAAAAATTAAAACTTTTAAAATTTTTCGTAAATTTTTGGAACGTACAAAACGAAAAAAAAGTGCTAAAGAGGGAATGGGGGGGAAAGCTCATTTTATCATTTTTATTTGTTATCTCGATATTGATGATTAAAAGTTTTTTAATAGAAAAATTTGCAGTCAAACCCCAAAATACCCCCATTTTTTTTTTCTTCAAATTTAAACAAAAAAAAGTACATATTGCAGAATGATAAGGGGTTTAACCCCCCTTATAACCTATTTAGGGCCGCCCCACGAATATTTATTTTAACTTTTAAAGTGAAAACCCTTTAAATTTTTTAAAAACCAGGGTTTTCCACAGTAAATCCAAAATTGGGTTTTAAAATTAAAAGTTGTAAAATTCAATTTTAAAAACCCTGGGCACAACTCCTGGCAATATCCGAATACCTAGGCACCCCTTTTTAAAGGGTGCTGTATGGTAGAGCCCCTGAGACGGTTACAGCCTTTTAAAAAAATAGCATTTTTTTTGTTTTTTTTAAAATATTTTTTTAATAACTTTTTCCCCAAAATGTAGGGAAAAATTTATCAAGGTTTTTTTTTGCCCTGGGTTAAAAAAATTTTTTACTTTTTTGAGTTAAAAAGTTAAAAAAAAAAAAAGTCAGTGGCGTTTTACGTAAAAATTTTGATTTCTTATTTTTAAAGCAAAAGGTTTTAAACCAAAATCTCCCCTTCCCCCTTTCAAAAAAAGGGACATGTTTTGATGGGTCCAAACGACTTTTTTAAGAAAAAAAGTGCTTTACAATTTTTCATTTTTTCCCTTAAAAACATTTTAAAGAATGAAAAAAATTTATTTTTTTAGCTCCCATTTTGGCTACATTTAGGGGAAAAAAATTTTTAAAAATTTATAAAAAACCACTTCTTTATTTCCGGGGGCCCTTTTCCCATGTAGCCGGGGGGAGTGTGGGGGAAGCGCGTGTTTTACCCCAAAAACTTTTTTTGGCCTTTTTAAAATTAAAACAAATTTGCTTCAGTTCCCATGAATTTAATTTTCTCCAAAACGGGTGATATCAAAACAGTCTTGTATTTTCAAAAGATCATAGTGGCATTAGATGTGAAATTTTTTTAAAGGTGTGAAAAAGTTTAAAATTTCGGGGGCCCCCCTTTGGGAAAAGGATTTTTAAAAGAACTTTGAGGTCCCCTTATTTATAAAATTATACTTTGTTTAAAACCGAGAATTATTTGATTTATTAGGGTTCAAAAAAGGTTTTGTTTTTAAAAAATTTCAAAAAACCGTAACCTTAAGGTGGGGGGGAAGGGGAAAATGCAAAGAAAAAAATCCCAGGGTTTTTTGCAGTTTTTATGAAAAATTTTTTGGGCAAAATAAAAAAATTTTACCCCGTAGAACCATAAAAAATTAAATTTTTTCAAAACCCTTTTGGGAAATCAACATTTTGTTAATATTGCCCAAAGGGGGGCGGGGGAATTTTAAGAACATTTTATCTTCTTTTAAATTTTTTTTTTTTTAATGCCGTTTGCTCATGATCGATATTCAGGAAGGGTTTGGGGTTCTTCCCGGTGCGAAGAAATTTAAAAACTCTATGTTTGTACTGGGGGCAAAATTTTTTTTTATTTTAGCAAAAAAATTCATTTTTCGCTTTAAAAACTTCAAAAAAAAATTGGCCCTTTCAGCGTTTTCCCCCCCCCCCCCCCCCCCCCCCCCCTACCCCAAGCCGGGGATTGTGTCAAGCCATATAGTTTGGTTTGCCGTGGGGAGGGGGGTGGGAATTTTTTAAAATTAAGCGGTGTACCCTAAAATTTACTTCCCAACCCCCTTTAAAGCAAAAAAAAATTTCGGAATCATTTCCCCAAATTTTTTTTTTTCATTCTACTTTTTTAGTGAAATTTTTAAAACCTTTGCCCGAAAAGGGTTTGTAAGTTTGAGATTTAAAAAAAATTTACCCCCTTTGGGGAAACTTTTTTTCCCTCGACAAAAATAAACAGCTACCTAATTTTTTTTTCCCCTTAGGCCCATTTCAAATCCCTTTTTGGGTTTCTTCTTACAAAGTTACGATTTTCCCCTTTCAATGTTGGCGTCTTCCCCCTTTGACTCACTTTATTTATTGCAGTTAAGTCATTAGAAAGGAAAAATATAACCATATTCGGGGAGAAGTGTAGGTAAGTGTCAGCTTTGTATAAGCTAACAATGACTAAACTAAAGTAGCCCCTTTGGTCAAACCTGTAAACCGCAAAGGGAAATTTTCGAAATTATCCCGTTTGGGAGTCCAAAAATTTCACAACAAACCCCTTTGTTTTTAATTATGTTTTTTCTTTTAAAACCCATTTTTTAAATTTCTGCTAGTGTAATACAACTCCTATGGAGAATGGACCCACCAAACATTCGTCAGGCTAATGGGGTTTGACAGTTAAAAAAATGATTCCTTTATAAAAATTTAGTTCTTTTTAATTTTTAAAAAGTGGTACCTTTCACTTTTTATTCTTAATTTCCTTTTTCACGTTTAAATCTGGGTTTTTGGGGCCCGTTAAAAAAATTTTTTAGGGCCCCTTTATTTTTTATTTAATTGGTGGGACCTGGTGGGTTTTTGGGGAAGGTGTCAGACCCTTTTTTGTGGCGGCCCGGGTTTGATCCTCGGTTTCCCCCCCAAAAATTTTATCTGATTACCAAACCCCTTTCCCCCCTCTTAAAAAGACATCTTGTGAATGTGGGGAAAGCCAAAGGGCCTCCCCCCCGTGGTTCGGAAACCCACGTTAAAATGTAGGTCCCTTAAATTTAAACCACAATCACCCTTTCCCTTACACATTTGCGTTTTAAATGGGTACAACCCGAAAGGGGAGTAAGACGCCCGGGGGCTAATTTTTAAAAATTTTAATAAAAAAAAATTTTGGGAAATTTCAAAAAAATCATTGGAAAATTACAAAATTTATTTTTAAGCCCCTTTTTTTACCTTTTTCAAGGTGGAAACATAAAGGGGCCCTCAATTTTTTTTTTTGTTTGGGCCCCTTTTTTTACAACCCGGGCATTTTTTTGCTTTTTGTAAAAAAAATATAAATACTCAATTTGCAATGGAATGACCGCAATCGGGTACTTGTAAAAAAAGGGGATCAGTTTTAACCTGTTTGGTTTGGTGATGAAAGGGGGGGGCCCGAGTTAGAAAAATTTTTTTCCAAAAGGGGTTCTGGGTTTTTTTTTTTATAAAAAAATTTTTCACCCCCCCCCACTTTTTGTTGTTTTGTTTTTTTTCCAAATTTTTTCCTTCCTTTTTTCCCCCCCTTTGGAAAATATTGGGGTACCCCCCCCCCGGGGGGGTATTTGATTAAAAAAAGGGGCAAGAGGTTTGAAAATAAATTTTTTTGAAAATTCCCAAAAAATTTTAAAAACATTTCATATTCCCCAAAAATTTTTTTTCGTTTCCCCCCGGGGGGCAATAAAAACTTTGGGGGCCCGTAAGGGTCATTATTGTTAATACCAATTTTAAAAAAACCCTTTTGGGGGCCCCCCACACAAATAGGGACTTTTGTTTGAAAGGGCCCCTTTAAGGGGAAAAAATTTTTTTTTGGGGGAAAAAAAAAAATCGGGGCAAGTTTTTTTTCAAATTTACCTTTAAAAAAAGTTTTTTTCATTTTTTATTTGCCCCCTTTTTTTTTTGGGTTAAAAAAAAAAAAAAAAAAAAAGGGTATAAATTTTTTTAAAAAAAAATATTTACAGTTTGAGGTAAATTTTTTTAATTTTTAATTTTATATATTATTATGGTTTTTTCATTTTTATTGGGTTGGGGCCCAAAAAGTTTTTTAGCCCCCAATTTTTTGAAACGAAACAATTTTTTTCACTTTGCCTTTAATTATTGCTGGGGAAAAAGGGAAAATTTTTTTTTTCCCCCCAAAAATTTTAACCCCTTTTTTTTCCCGCCTCGGGGGCCTAGTTAGCTAACCCCCCCCAATTTTTTGTGGAGCCAGAACCCCCCGGGGGGCGGGGGGGGTTTTTTCTCGAAACTGGCCCGGGGGAAATGGAGGGGGTTTTTTGGGGGGGGACTTTTCCCCCCTTTTAAAATTTTTCCTTTTTCCCAAATTTTCCCAAAACCTTTTTTGTAATTAGTATTTAAGCGTTTTTAGCCCGAACGGGGTTTTTTAAAGGGGGGGGGTGTTTAAAAAAAAAAAACATTTGTTTTTTGCCCGGGGGCAAGACAAAAATGCACTAATGCCTTTTTAAATTGTATCTCAATATCTAATTTTTTTGCTTTTTAAAATTTCCCCCGGGGCACCCCCTTTTTTTTACTTTGTTTAAATTTGGGGGAACCCCAATTAAAAAAATAACTTTTTTATCTAGCCTTTTTTTGTTAAAAAAAACCCCTGGAAAAAAAAATTGGGGGGTATTCATTTCAATTTTTTTTTTCCCTCCTTGTATTTGAAAGTTCCCAAAGTGACAAAAAAAAACAAAAAAATTTTTTCCCTTTTTAAAAAATTTTGGGGTTTTTGTTTGTATAAATTAAAAGTTGAAAAAAATTTTTTTTGAAAAAATCCGGCTTTTTTAAAAGGGGGTTTTTTTCTTATTGGTGTCCATTTTAAACATTGAAAGACAAAAAAAGTCAATGTTCAAAAACTAACAAAAAAATTTTTTTAAAAACCTTTTTTGCATGTGCCCGTACCCCTTTAAAAATTTTGAAAACAAAAAATTACACTTTCCCCAAAAAAACCCCCAAGTTTCCCTGGGGCACTTTTTTTTAAAAAAACCCTAGTAGTTGTTTTTTTAAAGAAAAAGTTGAAAATTTTTCTTTTTTTCCCCGGGGCCCAAAAATTTCCCCGGGGGGTAAGGGGTTTTTAAAATAAAAAAAAAAAATTTTTTTTCCCCAAAATTCAGTTTCCCCCTTTTTTATAAATTTAAAATTTTTTCATTTTTTGATCGTTTTAAATTTATTAAAAAAATTTTTTAAAATTTTTTTTTAAAAATTTTTTTTTTTTTTTTTTAAGGGGTTTTTTAAAAAAAAAATTGTTTTGGAGCGGGAAAGGGTGGAAAAAAAATGGGGGGAAAAGGGGGGGGGAGGGGGTGTTGTGAGGTAAAAAGGTTTTTTTATTCATTTTCTACTTGAAACCCCCACAAAATTTTTTTCCAAATTTTTAAAATTTGTTTCCCGAGGGAAACAAAAAAAGGGGCCCTTTTTTTTGACCAATTTTTAAAAATTTTACACCCCCTTTTTGCTTTTTGGGGTTTTTTAAAGGAACCCCCCTTCGTGGGGGCCCTTTATAGCTGGAAGAAACCCCCTTTTTTTGTTGTGGAAAAAAATTTCGAGGGCCCCAGTTGAAGTGTGGGGCCCCCGCTTTTTTAAGGGGGGGTTTTTTTTTGCCCCAAAGGTTTTAATTTTTTTAAAAACCCCCTTTTTTTGGGGTTTTTTTCCCCTCTCTGGACAAAAAATGTCAAAAAGGTTTTAAAATTTTAAATTTTTTCAAAAATTTTGAACCCAAAAAATTTTTGGGGGAATTGGGGGCGCTTTATTTAAAACTATTTTTGGGTTTTTTTTTTATTTTTGTATGGGGCCCCCCATGTTTTTAAAAAAAAAAAAAAGGGGTTTTTTTAAAAAAGTTTTAGGTGGTAATTTTTTTTTCTTTCCCTTTTTTTTTTAAATTTTTTTTTTAAAGAGTTTTTAATAGTATTTAAAAAAAATTCGTAATCTGTTTTTACGTCTTAAAGAGTTTTTTTATTTAAAAAAAAAAAATTTAATTTTTTTTTGGGGTCTTCCGTAATTTTAAAGTTTTTATTGAAATTTTTTGGGTCTTTTTTTTAAAAAAAAAAAAATGATTTATTTCAATAAAATTTAAATTTTTTTTTTTTAAAAAATTACGTTTTTTAGATAAGGTCTTCAAAAAAAATTAATTTTATAAGAAAGGTTGGCAAAAGATAACTCAATTTTTTTTCCCCCACAATAACAAAAAAAAGTTTTAAAAAAATTCCCCAAAAATTTCCGGGTTTTTAAATTTTTAAAAAATTTTTCTTCTTTTTTTTAAATATTTTATTTTGCGGTCCTCCGCCAAACCCCGTAGTGGGGGCCCAAAAAATTTCTTTTGGGGGGGTGGGAAAAAACAGAGTTTTTAAATTTTCCCCTTTTAAAAAACCCCCTTAAAAGCACTCGGTGAGTTTTTGAATTTTTTTTCTTTCGAACAAAAAGTATATTTTTTGGGTTTAAAAATTTAAGCCCAAAAGGGTCGGGCATTTTTTTTTTTAAAAATTTTTTTTAAATTTTTTTTTCAAGCCGCTTTAGTTTATTTTTACCTGGGAGCTTGGGTTTATTTTTTTTAAAAATTTAAAAAAATTACCCTTTTTAAAAAAAAAATTTAAAAAAGGGGCCCTTTTTTTTTAAATTTAATTTGATGACGGGTTTTTAACCCCCTTTCCAAATAGCAAAATTTTTCCCCCGGGGAAAAACCCCAAAAACCCAAAAATTTGAAGGAATCTCTTAGACTCATTACGACCCCCCCAACCCCTTTTTTTGGGAGGGGTTTTTGGGGCCTTTAATTTTTTTGTAGCAATTTACCCCAAAATTTCCCTTTTTGGGGTGCCCCCAAAATTTTTTTTTAATTTAAGAGCATAGAAGATTTTTGGTGATATGTGAAGGGGGAAAAAGGGAATTTTTTATTTGGGAAAAGGGGTTTTGGGGGCCCCTATATGAAAAACTTCCCTCGAAAATTCGAACCCCCCTCCCCCCCCCCCCCAAATTTTTATTAGTCAAGTGAGTACTCCGGCTTTCAAAATTTTGTTTGGATTTATTGTTTTTTTTTTTTACATTAAGTTTTCCCACCCTTTTTTAAATCAAGGGACTCCCGGGTTTGCAGAGAAGAACTTCAGAATCATCAATTAATCTTCACTTTTTTAAAGATTAGCTAGAAAATTTAAAGTCGGGAAAGGGGAAATAGTGATTTGAGACGTGGAAATATTAAACTTGGTGCATTTTATTGTTAAACAAGTGATTAAAACTATTACTAATATTAGTACTAATTAAAACCCACACTTTTTTAGTTAGTCTTTTGGATTTGATAGAATAATTATTTTTTTTTTAAAAAAACTCACAAAAATTATTCAAATTTGATTTTATTTTTCTTTTTTGTATCTAAATTTTTAAATGTAGACAAAATTCTTGAATATTCGCTATCTCAATTTTTTGATAGGTATCTCTAAATTACGGTAGTTTTGATGTTTCAATTGGTGTATAAAATTACAGGGCAAAGGCATTATAAATAAATATAGTCCAAACAAACTTAAATTACAAAACTTATACTAAGGTTTAAAAGTTAAAGAAAAAAGTCAGAAACAAGTTTAATTTTTTTGGGGTTAAGGGAACATATTGTATGGTGTAAGATTTCAATGAATATCCAGATAAAAAAAAAACTATATTTTTGTAGATTCCAGAACTAATACATTTTTTAAAAATTAAAAGAAAAATGAATAGACATAAAATATCAAGAGAAATCTTTTCCCAAATTTAAGTTTAAAAATTCCTCAAAGTTCTACACAAAAAAAAAATTACTATTTAATTCCCATAAAGAATGTAATATTTGGGAATACAAAGTTTGGTTTAAAATTTTTTTAATCCAAGTATTAAAAAACCTAGCAAAATTAAAAAAAGGGGTGCGTATACCGGGGCAAAACAATTTCGGGAAAAACCATCCGAGATCGGTAATACCCTTACAAAGAACCTTTTCGGGGGTAAAAATTAAATTTATAACGACTGTTCGAAATTTGGGAACCCGGAAGGGGTTTGGGTTTCGTTACGTTTTTGGCTAGTAGGTTTGTTTAGATTAAATTAATTAGGGTTTGGCTAAAGGGTAGGTTAGGGTTTGTGGTTAGGGTTGGGAAAGGGGTTTCAGGTTTTTCCCCATATTCGTGTGGACCGCTGGGCAGGTAAAAATTTTATTCCGTAATTTCGAGTGGCGCCCGCGTAAACAACCCGGAGGGTTGGGCCTGATGTGTTTCCCATTCAATTTTAAAATAGCAAACCGCACTCGGACATTAGGTTTTTGGTGCGCCCCCCTTAAGCACTGTGAGAAAACCCGTACTAAGGAAGTTTCCCGAAAGCGCGGTAGTTTCCCGTTGATTTTCCCCCCTGAATTTCTAAAACTAGTGAGAAAGAGCCTACAGATTTTGCCGGAAAGGTAGGGGGTTTTTTTATATACCTTCCAGGGATATTTTTTCATGCCACAACGACCTTGGACCGAGATGGCTTTTACTTCCCCCAAGAAAGTTTTGTTTTGTATTTTTTTTTCTTGGGAAAAAATCCGTCGACTCAAATTGGGGGGCGTCCCAAAACAAGTTGTGCCAAAAACCCCAAAA
>JBCFYV010000012.1:33196568-33208146 GCA_039000515.1 Timema cristinae | reverse complement strand
GTTTTAGTGATTTCAGTGTCGCGACTTGGTCGACGTATTTCCATAGGACATCATTTTGGAGTTTGAAATACACTTGATGTCCTTGAAGCATGTGCTCTAGTGGTGTCCTCAGTTATTGCGTTATAAGACACTCCGATACAACATTCTGATGTAGACACTTCTCCGCAGTTGCATTGTTTAGTCTCGTTCAGTCCTATGCCAAAGAGAGTTGCATTGTACGGTCCATGACTCGTGATATAGGGGAAAAGTTCCTGGATGGGTTGCGAGGGTTTTAGCTCCAGCCTTTCTTGGAAATTTGTTAAAAGGTTGGATGTTCTCCTTCCTTTTTCACTCTCCACCCATCTACTTTGCTACTCATCAATCACAGCTATTCTTACTTATTGAAAGATGGTGGTTACTCACTCTCTGATCTTTTCTACTATTCTTATATTGCTTTTCTTTAGCCAGTACGTTGCACCTTTCTTCCACGCTTCTAAATCGAGCAAGCGACACCCATTGCGGCACTTAGTGCCAGTTTAATTGTCAGACTCACTAAGTCTCAATATGAAACTGGGCCTTGGTAAATCTGTTGATGTATGTGAGTATGTGTTTCCATGCACTTTCTCTGTATAGCCCCCTATGGAGACAAATATAGCCTAGTGGTATCACTTTATGGTCTTCATAGGAAGATGAAACATCCTCTGCCCTATACTAATTACACTATGCATTGTCCTTTTGGCTTTTCAGCATACTTGTTCCATGTGGGCCTGAAAGTTCCACTTATGGACGAGTGTCACACCTAGGTATCTTGTTGTTTTTATCTGCCTGATGACTTTACCCCTTATCTTCTTGGATTCCTTAAGCACGTCCTCCTAAACAGCATGTAGGCAGTATTCGTAGGTGTCATCTTTAGTTTGACTTTAGTACTATGCATCTAGGCTTTCTAGTACATGCCTAGTCTTGGTCTCGAGCTCTACTCTTGATTTTACATTAAATGTTATCAGGTGATTGATTGTCTTGAAATCGACTCTATTTCTAGCAACCCAAGGTTCTTACACAGAATCCCAAAACATTGGTCCACTTACTGACACTTGGGAACATCTCTTGGTCACTTCTTTGCTTAGGAACATTCCCTGACATTTCAGGGTCACGTGTCTCTTCTTGCAGTATTCATGGAAAATGTAATACAACTTTCCAGGACAATATTTACTTTCGCGTTGCCTTTTGATATCTACGAGTACCCCGACCATATATTTTACCCAGGATTCGTCTATGATGCTCATAGTTGCACTAATCGCATCAAAAGCAGAATACATAAATACACCCCACATTGCAACAACTGGTTCGATCTGTATTGCCTACCTAAGTTGGGTGTTACCCATGGGCTACCAAGCGCGGCCATGTCATTGTGTGTTCCAGACGCAGGTTCGACCAACCATGGTGGCACCGCGGTGGTGAGTCCTGGTACTATCCTACCCGACCCACTAGAGTGAGGTTAGGTCAGGGCAGATACAGGCTACTGAATCCTTCAGACGCTGAGCTGAACTGCGATTTCCCGGACTCTGAAGATATTATCTCAGTACGTGCTCATTACGTGGCTATTTTATTTACTACTCTCAACACAAGAGAAGAAAGGTATATTAGCATTAGAGTGGAGAGAGTATGGGTAAATCACTCTGATAAGTCCCAAATACAAAACCAGCTTTAATGTAGCCTACTCGGTAGAGATTCAAGCCTCTACCTTTCTGTCATTGTCAAAACAATATTTTGAAATCCTGACGCCTCCTAACACGTGATCAATGGTATGGGTGTAAAACGTTTGTTGTGTTGAACTTTACTTGTCATATATTATCATATCTCCATAGAAATATCTGTTTAGGACATAATAAAACTATTTGTAGTCAACTTTAACACAGTGTCATTAATCTTAGAGCTGTCGATCTAAACCTATAAAAATGATAAACAAAAAACAAGTTATTACTACTAGGAGTATTAACATGCGTTTTATGAATTAAATGATCAGGTTCTATCAGAATTTGACTTACAAACAAAATCAACTCTAGAGCAGTAATGCACTCTAGTTCCCTGACAGTTGATTCATCATAGTAAGAAGGCACCCCGCCCCCAATTTCATAAATAACACTTTTTAGTCCGTGCCCTGAATCGAACCTGGACGCTTAGCTTATTAGGAAGACGTGTAGTCGACTGAATTAACGTCGGACTACTCAGTGAAAGTGGCTTAGCGAATAAATGCATGCAATTAGATTTAGAAATCTGATAGTGATCTGACAATGAAAGTCCACACATCACATCAAGAAAATCTTCAGTTCATTTAGGTATATTTTGTAGCTGTAAAAAATGCTTAATTCACACGTTCGCAGACTAAATATAGGGCATAATATGTTTTAGTGGCGTTACAATATGGACTGTCGTAAAACTATTTGTTGAGTTATCATACTTTGTAACTAAAACTAGAAACACTTGATTATAAGATAATTATTTGTTCAGAGAATGAACTGATATTTTATGTTGTTTTCACCCTAGGTGTTTTATAATTAGTATTTTATTTCCGTTACCTACACAACTCAACAAAGATCGACACACAATCTTTACATTTGATATGTGTTGCGTTGTTTTAAATCACCTCTAAACATTCTATGCGGCGGTGGACTTGCCTCTAGTTACGCAGGCATGCGCACTGAATAGTCTGTCAGTGGGTTGTGAGTGAACAATTTCAACTCGCGCTGACTTCTTTTGACTGGCTTAGAGCTCGTCGCGTGACCACATTTTATTTCTACTATAGTTCTACGATGAACATGTGAATCCACAGTAATCTTACAGCATTCGGAAACACTTTGGGAGAATATCATAGGCGCAACCAGAAATTTACAGAGGGGGAAACATTCAATAAGGACTGTAGCCAAAATACAATTTCGGGTGTGAGGGGGTGTTTGGGAGTGTTTACACTCCCCTGACCACCGGAAGCCAAGAAAATTTATCAATAAACACTAATAATTACCTCAAGAAGCTATTCTTTTTTTTTATTGTAGCCTATGGTGGTGATTTAAATCATGTAAAAAAAACTCTCTTACACTGTATAGAAGCTATTATTATTACAGATGTTTTTCCCCTTTTTGAAAAGTTATCATACCAAAAATTCTTGACCTTAAAATGTAGCCAATCTATTATGACACATCTTTACTAGTCAATATTTTAGTTCTGCTTCATATTATTCAAATTTTTATTAAAATTAATTGTGATTTTAGAGAAACAAGAGTTGGAATACCCCTTCCCCTCCTCTTGTGCACGTTAGTGGAGAATATAACTTGTTTTCTCTATAAGCGCTTAGTTAAGATAATTTAACCTTGGTAATTTATTCTATCTATGTAGAACGTGGTGTGGGTACGCGCGGACCTTGCTGAACCAGACGTCAGATCGCTCTATCGGCTGCACAAGGAACGAGGTAGAGACGCATACTCCAAGGTGACGGGTCACGTGCGTGGGTCAACCCTTTACCTTCACCAGGTCACGCCACTGGACACGGGACTGTACCGCTGTCTAGCCACGAGCCGGGGACCTGGAGGCAGGGTCCAGACCGTCTTCCAGGACGTCCACTTCGTCCCGGACATCTGGCACAACCACCGTCCCTGACCTACCTAGTGTCCTACTATCGAATGAACGAATCGAGGTCGAATGAAGACTGGACACGTGTAGCACGTTCGCTGCAAAAATTAACCTTATTTATCAGTACAAAAACAGAATTACTAAAACTTATTTCCTGTATTCATATTATAAAAATGATTGTACTTTTTTACTGTGTTTCATCAAATTTGCGAGAAACAGGGGCACCCGCAGAGGGTAAGATTAATGAGATTATATAAATATTAGAAGTGAGCTAATCCCGCCCAGCAGTGTTCTTAACTAACGCTCAAACAGTGCCCCAGCCAATCAACAGATAGTTATAGAATTTAACTAATTTAACTAATAAACTAATTACTAGCGCCCGCCATCAGGCCACCTGCTAACTTTAGGGTTGATAGTTTGGTGCATGCGCGAGCAATTCCCACAGAACTCGAGAATCAAATCGTCAAGGTCAAGTGTCCACCCACGAATTTGGATAGATTTGAAACATTTTTCTTATGTCGTATCTTATTTCAGGAGACAGGGACTGCCTTAAAAATCTTCTTTTGAGGTTTAAATTTATAAATTTTCCCCCGTACTGGGAAATATTTCACACCCCCCAGACACCCCGGTTTACCCCTCACACTGGAGAAAAATCCTGCGGGTGCCTTTGATATGAAGTACTGTACCTAATTTAATGACAGCATGTTTAATTTTAAGTTATTACTAAAATATACTATTATTAAATAAAACATGTCTTAGAAATCAATTACAATGAATTTTAAACATCAATTAAAAAATAATAATTTGTCAACAAGTTAATATAGAGCTATAAAAGTCGCCAAGAAATATAGTTTTGTTTTAATTACTATGTTTTGTCGATTAAGAAAACCTTTAATAAACCTGTTTTTTACTATTTCCTATTTTGGTTGGTAAATGGTCTTAATGTCAAGCTTAACTAAGTTTGTTCAATTAAATTAAAAATGACAACGTGCACAAGGAAATCGAACCTAGGACTTTTGACTTTGTGTGCGATTGCTCTACTACTTAGGCATTCTGATTCGTCTCGTAAGCGGGGCCATATTTCACTAGTTGTTGGTGAATTGAGTCAATATGTTGGCCATTCAGAACTATCTACAATCAGTCCACGGCGACTAGAAGCAGAAGGATCAAACAGTTTTTGAGTCCACTTTTTTCTTTTTTATTCAACGAGAGCAAATTTCAATGTTTTATATATTTATTATTTTCTCATAGAGGGACACTATAAAAATTAATACATAAATTATGAAATATTTGACAAAAAACTGTTTTGCCCTTTTACTTGAGTTGGCTCTTCATGGAACATGATTCATTATTACATTCAATTGTAGATTACTGAACAAACATGCTTAAAAATGTTTATAAAAATGCAACAAGGATTATAAAAACTAATATAAAATCACTCAAGAATGGAGTTCCATAGACTAAACATCTCAAAAGTTAACAACAAACTTAATATTATTATATTGTAGGAATACAATTTGAGTTTGAGAATGTATAATTTATAAATTATTAATATACATAATTGATATATTATGTATCGAACACCTCAAAAGATTCCCCACTCACTATTCACATATATATACAAATAAGATAGGGATGAATAAGTTAGAATTCAGACCATAGAAAATGTACCTACATTCGCAAGTATGAAGCGTGGGAAACCACAAAGGAAAGACTAAATGAGATTGAAGTTTAGTTTGCGTGTTCACCAATGTAGGACGACCCCAAGTAAAATACTCTTATCATCGCTTCTTCTTTCATGTTGAAAACTGGTGGTGTTGCCTCATCACACACAGGTAAACGTAATATGGATGATGAACTTGGTTTTGCAGAAATTATATTCACACTATTCATGTGCAAGATAAAGGTAAATAAAACAAATGAAGCATATGGGGAAAACACCACATCTTTTCAAATGGTCTAGTCCTGTTCTTCCCTAGCTAAGGTGTGGTGCGTTACTGTCAAATAATATATTTTCAGTTAGTGTGTAATCCCCGTGTGTGAAAAGGAAAGATCCCCCATTCTTGTCACATAATGCACAGGTATTGGCGGAGACTGTAAGTTGGAATGACGAGGGGGAGAAGCGGGGAAACCTCTGATCTAGCGCAACTCACTGTTGCTTCTCTCGTTGGGAAATCCGGTGGTAGCTGCGGCCGTGTGACCAACAAGAGATGAACCAGTCTAGCTGCGTAGCCTTCAATGAAGACCTACAAAAGGCACAACATGCAAATACTTTCCTCACTATAGTAAATTGTGGGCCGTTACGAGCAAGAAACATAGCCTGAACTCTTTAAAATTATTGGCAATTTGTACTGTTGATGGAAAAACGGAAAATTTAGAGGTATTTTAAACTGTCTTAAAAAGACAACGTAAATCAACAAAGGAGTGTTGGCTTCCTTTACTATGCTTCACACCACGCATTATATTGGCAGCTTAATTTATTATTCCTGGATAGCTCAATGGTTAGAGTATTGGCGCACTAAGCCAAAAATCCCGGGTTCGAGTCCCGTGTTCAGGTGTCACTTTTCAATTTTCAGAATATGATATCTAGATACGAGTCGATACGTGAGTATGAGAAAAGAACTGGAATCGCTGTTATTGCTTTATTGGAACTAATTTGATAATTTTGTTGGTGTTAACAGTCATAGGAGAAATTAAAACTGGGCCATCTCGATTGCAATTATTCCATTTAAATAGCTGGTTTTATTTTTTATTTTTAAAAATGGGAAATTACTATCATATTTCTACACACATGCCTCTTTAGATACTATTTATTGTTTTTATCACCTTTCCTCCCGATTAACGCTGTTGTAGCTCATCAAAACTCATTATTTATACTCTTTATTTTGCTGATAGCCATTCCTAGCACAAGGTGTTAGCGAATAAAGAAACTTTATATTTAGTACTATGTGTTTTTATGTCTGCAACTTACACTCATTTTATGACACAGGATGAGGAAGGTGAACGCTAAGAGACTGTCTCAGAAGTCGGCTGGAGGAAGAACACCGAAGTTAAAAATTACAATAATTGTTGTGACCCCCGCCCCCCATTAAATAACATATTTAAATTTTATTCTATGCTCCTATACCATTTAACTTTTGTTTCCTGGGCATTAAGATATTAATGATCAATCAATATATACAAGGGCGCCCATGTAAGCTTTACAAATGGAGGGCGTATTGGGACTCCCATCTCCCATGGGTTTTCCAATTCCCCCTCCCCCCCACCTTCTCGAGATAAATTTTCAGGAATTTAACCTTGTGGGAGGGATTTTAGAGCATCTGAACATAATTCCGCACTAATTATATGAGTTTCAAGAGCCAATTCTGTAAAAAATAAACCAGTTTTTGAAAAATTAACAAAAACTAACATTTAGCTGTAGCTGAACCCATTGAAAATGAACATTATATTTTTCGTAAATTTTTGAACAGTACAAAACGAAAATAAAGCTGCTGAAGAGGGAATGGGAGGAAAGCTACGTTTTATCATTTTTATTTGTTATCTCAGATATTGATGATTCAAAGTTGTTAATAGCAAATTGCAGTCAAATCCAAAATACACCATTTTATATTTTCCTTCAAAATTAACAAAAAAAAGTACATATTGCAGAATGATAAGGGGCTTAAGCACCCCTTATCACCTATTTATGGCCGCCCACGAATATATACATAACGTTTAAAGTGAGAACTTTCAATTTTTAAACCATGTTTACACAGTAAACACCAAACTTGAGTACAATTAAAAGTTGTACAATCAATGTTTAACCTAGGCACAACATCTCACTGGCAATATCACAGCTATACCTAGGCAGCCCCTTAAGGGTGCTGTATGGTAGAGCACTGAGACGCGTTACAGACATTTAAAACTAGCATTATTTATGTTGTGTTTTAATATGTTTTAATAACTTTTTCGACCAAAATGTAGGGTAAAATTATCATCAGGTTTCTGACTAGTTAAAAAAGTTTACATTTTGAGTTCAAAGTTAAAAAAAAAAATCAGTGGCGCTTTACGTGAAAGTTTGTACTTCTTAGTTTAAAGCAAAAGGTTATAAACCAAAATCTAGCCTTCCTCTTTCAAATAAAGACATGTTTTGATAGGGTCACAACAGACATTTTTAAGATAAAGTGCGTTACACTCATTGTTCTTAAACACTTTAAGAATGAAAATTAATTATTTTTTTTAGCTACATTTTGGCTACATTTAGGATAAAACAATATTTAAAAATATCAAACCACTTCATACCTCTCAGGGCTCTCCCATGTAGCACGTGGGAGTGTAGGGAGCGCGTGTTTTATCCCCAAACGTTTTTTGGCCTAAATAAATCAAATATTGCTTCAGTTCAAACATAGAATTTAATTTTCTTCACACGGTGATATCAACAGCTCTTGAATATCTATCATGATCATAGTGGCATTAGATGTGAAACTTTTTAAATGATGTGAAAAAGATTAAATTCCAGGACACCCTTGACAGATATTTAAGAACTGTTGAGGTCACCATATTTATAAAATTATACTTTGATTAAACTCGAGAATTATTTGATTTATTATGATCAAAAAAGGTTTTGATATAAAAACTACAAAAACAGTAACCTTAAAGTGGGATGGAAGAGGATGCAAGAAGAATCCAGTGTTTATGCAGTTTTTATGCAAACTCTTTTTGGGCAAAATAAATGAAATATTGCTCCAGTAGAACCATAGAAATTAATTTTCTTAACATGTTGGTATCAACAGTTGTTAATATCTGTCAAGGGTGTCCTGGAATTTAATGATACATTTTTATCTTCATTTAAATTTTTTTTCATCTAATGCCGCTATGCTCATGATCGATATTCAGGAACGGTTGTCATCACAGTGTGAGAGAAAATTAAACTCTATGTTTGTACTGGAGCAAGATTTTATTTATTTTAGCAAAAAAATACATTATTTGCTATAAAAACTTCAAAAACACTTGCCGTTTCCAGCGTCTCCCCCCCCCCCTCCACCCCAGCACGTGGATTGTGTCAAGCTCATATAGTTTGGTTTGCTGCTGACGAGGGAGTCGAGATTTTAAATTAAGCAGAGTGTACTCCTAAACATTTACTTCCACCTCTGCATGCAAATGCGGAATCATTTCCCATAAATTATATATTCTTCATTCCTACTTTATTAGTGAAATTAAATGCCTGTAGCCCGAAAGGGTAGTAAGGTAGAGCATAAAATAAAATCTTACCCCTTGGTGAAACTTAATTCTCCTCGACAAAATAACAGCTACCTAATCTAATCACCATTATGCCCATACAACTCTTTGAGATGCTTCATCACAAAGTTACGATTCCCGTTTCAATGTTGGCGTCTCCGCTTTGACTCACTTTCATTTATTGCAGTTAAGTCATTAGACGGAACTATACCCCATATACGGTAAAAGTGTAGGTAAGTGTCAGCTAGTATAAGCTAACACTGATCTACTCTCATGTAGCCATTGGTCAAACCATGTAATCTGCAAGACCATATGCTGCGTTATCACGTTTGGCAGTCACAACTTTCACAACAAACAATTTGTTTTTAATTATGTTTTTTCTTTTAACCGATTTTACATCTTCTGCTAGCTGTCACTACCACTCCTATGGCGAATGGACTCTACCATCATTTCCGTCAGGCTAATGGGGTTTGACAGATAAAAATATGATTCCATTGTAAGTGCAGTACTAAAATTTGCATAAGTGGTAGCCCTTTCACTTTTATATTCTTATTGCCTATTCACGATAACTCTGGGTTTTTCGGCCGGTTAAAAATATATTATGGCCCGTTTCATATTCATTAACTTGGTGGTGACCTGGTGGTCTAGGAGTAAGGTGTCAGACTTCTGTGCTGGCAGCCGGGGTTAGATCCTCGGTCCCGGCAAAGATTTATCTGATTACCAAACCCTTCCCTCACCTCTGACAAGACATCTTGTGAATGTGGGGAATGCCAGGCCTCCACCGTGGTTCGGATCCCACGTTAAACTGTAGGTCCTTCATTTCATCTCACAATCATCCTACCATTACACATTAGCGTAAGTGCGTACAACCCGAACGGGTAGTAAGACGCGGTGCTAATAATAATAATAATAATAATAATAATAAACTTGGTAAATACAATTAGTCACTGGAACAAGTGATGTAAGCCGTCTTTACCTGTCAAGGTGGATACATATGGTCATCATATAGTGTTTGGGCCTTAATTTACAACTGAATATTTATTTGCTCTGTAAATAAATATAAATACTCAATTAGCAATGAACTGACCGCACCATCGGGCACTCGTACAAAGGCATCAGTCTTATACTGTCTGGTTGGCTGATGTGGGGAGGCCAGAGTTAGAATCCTAGCCAGGTGTACTGGTATAGTTTCTACTAAATGGTTTCTCACTCCCCTCCCACTCAAGTTCGTTAGTATTTTCTCTCAAATTATACCTTCCTTATCCCTACCCCATTAGCGAAAATATGCGGATAGCCCAGCCGGGGAGATGATATGATAAATAAGGGGCAAGAGGTAGAAGTATTTACCTGATTCCGTGATCAATTTTACAGCATTTCATATTCAAATACTTCTGTTCGATCCTAACTGAGGGCAATACAATCTTTAGACACTGTAAGCCTCATTATGTAGTTAATACCATTAAGAACACCTTGAAGCACCGCACACAACTAGAGACTTCTTGTTTGAAGCCTGGTAAGACAAAATTGTCTTGGGATAAAAGCAGTCGGAGCAAGATTGATACATTGACCTTTAAAAACGTGGTCTCAGTTACTAGTAGCCTTTAGTTTGGTTGAAGAAACAAAAAAAAAAAAAAAAGGATATAATTGTATAAAACCTATTTACACGTTTGAGGTAAGTTTTAATTATTAATTTTATATATTATTATGAGTATTTACATATGATTGTTGAACCAACTGATTATCAGCACAAGCTTTATGAGCAGAAACATAATTCTATCACTTTGCCTTTAATTATTGCTGTGAAAGAGAAACTTCAATTTCCCCAATAATAACCTTTTTCGACCCGCCTCGGTGGCGTAGTTAGCTAACGCGCTAATTTTGTGTGGAGCTAGACCGCCGAGGACGGGGAGATTGAGGCTCGAATCTCGGCCGGGTGAACTGGAGGTGGCTTTGCGGGTACACTTCCTCTAAATTCAACCTTCCCAATTCCGAACCTATTAGCGTAATTAGTATTTAAGCGTATAGCCCGAACGGGTAGTAAGACGTGGTGCTAAATAAAAAGAACATATGTTTTTTGACTGTGACAAGACAAGTAGATGCACTACTGACTGAGCTAAATAGTATCTACAATATACTAATTACCTGCTTAATTTCCCAGGACACGCGTTTTATTACATAGTTCATTAGGGGAACATGAATTGAAATAATAACTGTAGCTATCTAGACATTTTAAATTAAATAACCACTGGAGATAAAAATAGCTTGTATTCATACAATCATTGTTTTCATCCTTGTATTGTGAATAGTCAATGTGACAAACAAAAACAAAATTATTCCATTCACAAAATGGTTTGTGTATGTATAAATTAAAAGTTGAATGTATATTTTGAAACAATCCGGCATATTTACTGAGTTATTACTTATTAGGTGTCCATGTAATACATTGAAAGACAAAGAAGTCAATGTTCAAATTGCTAACAAAAGAATACTAATATACCTTTTTTGCATGTGCCTGTACTTAAACATCAGTGAAAACAATGACTTGCACTACTACCAAATCATCCACAAGTTTCCATGAGCTACTTTTTACTAAGTCACCGTAGTAGTTCGTCTTATAGAAGATAATAGTTGATTTGTGCTGAATTCGGTGCGGAAACATTACGCGTGTGTAAGGGGCATGAAACATAAAAAAAAAAGTTTTTTTACGTCAAACTACAGTCCGATTCAGATAAGTAACTATTTTGACAGTTGTTGATCG
>JBCFYV010000012.1:33171638-33196468 GCA_039000515.1 Timema cristinae | reverse complement strand
AAAGTATTTATTGAAATATATTGAGGTCTTTTTAAATCAAAAAAGTGATATATTTCAATAAGATTAAATAGTTTATTTTTAAAGCATTACGTTATTAGATAAGGTCTTCAACAATATTAATTTTATAAGAAAGGCTTGGCAACCAAGATAACTCAATTGTTTTCCCGACAATAACAAAAAATGCTTAAACTTATTCAACGTTCGCTTGATAATTTTTAAATTGTACTTCTTTTTCTGAAATATTTTACTGTGCGGTCTCCAGCCACAACCTGTAGTAATGCCATGTCATTAGCGTGGAGAGGGAGTGGGTAAATCAGAGTATTAAATCACACGTAGAAAACCACCTTCAATGCACTCGGCTGAGATTCGAATCTTTATCTCTTCGACAATCAAGTATATTGTGGGCCTAACTCATTAGACCAACGATGCGGGTACATATTTTTTTAAGATGTCTTAATTTTACTTTACAAGCACGCTTTAGTTTATTTTTACCTGGGAGCTTAGCGTATATTTTATAAATTAGAACATAGCCTAAAAAGTAATTTAACAAGGCCGTATTATTTAATAATTTGATGACGGGATGAACCCGCATTCAAATAGCAAATATATTCCGCGGAATCCGCACAACCCAGATTCGAACGTGAATCTCTTAGACTCATGTACGACCACTCTAACTACTATGCAGTAGAGTGCTGGCCATAATTTGTTTGCTAGCAATTTACGCTCATTGCCCGTTCAGGCTGCCCATGACTTTTCTTTAATTTAAGAGCATAGAATGAGTATGGTGATATGTGAAGAGAATACAGGAATAGTCACTTGGAAAGGGTTTGGAAGCCGTATATGAGAAAACTTCCCTCGATCAAATTCGAACTCCCTCCTCCCCCCAGTCTTTTATATTAGTCAAGTGAGTACTCCGGCATTCGACTTTTGTTTGGATTTATTGTGTTTTTTTTTCACATTAAGTCTTCCCAGCTTTTTAATCAGATGACTGCCGGTGCAGAGAAGAAGCTTCAGAGATCATCAATTAATCTTCACTTATTTAAATATTAGCTAGACATTTATGTCGGAAGGAGAAATAGTGATTTGAGACGTGGAAATATTAAGCTTGGTGCATTTTATTGTTAAACAAGTGATTAACACTATTACTAATATTTAGTACTAATTAAGCCCACACGTATTTAGTTAGTCTTTAGGAGTCGATAGAATAATTAGTTTTATTTTAAAATTCTCACAAAAATTATTCAAATTCGATTCTATTTTCTTTTTTATATCTAAATTAACTGTAGACATATTGCTTGAATATGCGCTATCTCAATTGTTTGATAGGTATCTCTAGTTACGGTAGTTTGATGTACAATTGGTGTATAACTTACAGGGGCAAAGCTGCATTATAAATACAATATAGTCCAAACAAACTTAGTTACAACTAACTCTACTAAGGTTTAAAAGTTTAAGAAAACGTCAGAAACAAGTAATTTATTGTGTTAAGGGAACATATTGTATGGTGTAAGATTCAATGAATATACCATGATAGAAAAAAAAACTATATTTAGTAGATTCCAGAACTAATACATTTAAAATTAATGAAAAGTGAATAGACATAAATATATCAAGAGAAATCTTTCAAGTTTATGTTAAAACTTCATCAAAGTTCTACACTAAAAAAAAAATTTACTATTTAATTCCCAGAATGAATGTAATAGGTGGTAATACAAAGTTTGGTTAAATTTTATTAATCCAAGTATTAAAAAACCTAGCTAATTAAAAATGAGTGCGTATACCGGTGCATACGAATTTCGGAACAACTCATCCGAGATCGGTAATACCCTTACACTAACTGCTGGATAAAAATTAAATTCATAACGACTGTTCGAAATGGAACATGGAAGTTAGGTTACGTTACGTTAGGCTAAGTTAGGTTAGTTTAGATTAAATTAGATTATGTTAGGCTAGGATAGGTTAGGTTAGTGGTTAGGAGTTGAATGGGATTACAGGTTTTTCCGCAATTCGTGTGGACCTGCTGACAGGTATAATTTATTCCGTAATTCGAGTGCGCCCACGTAAACAACCCGGAGATTGGTCCTGATGTGTTTCCCATTCATTTAAAGTAGCATCCGCACTCGGACATTAGGTTGCTTGGTGTCGCCCGCCTTAAGCATCTGTGAGAAAACCCAGTACTAAGGAATTTCTGAAAGTGCGGTAGTTTCCCGTTGATTTCCGCCCTGAATTTCTATGAACTAGTGAGAATGAGCCTACAGATTTTGCCGGAAAGGTAGGTCTATTTAATATACCTTCCAGGGATCTTTACATGCCACAATCGACATTGGACCGAGATGTCTTGACTTCCCCGAAGAAAGTTGTGCTATGTATTTTCGTTTCTTGGTAAAAATCCGTCGATCTCATTTGGATTCGTCCCAAAAACAAGTTGTGCCAAAACCCAAGACAGAGAGTTTGAAAACGGTAAATCTTATATTCAGATAATATTTAATTTTATTCCTTGTGATTTAGAGCATAAATTATTGTTCCAGTAAGGTGACCTGGTGGTCTAGGGGTAAGGTGTCAGACTTCTGTGCTGGCGGCCGGGGTTCAATCCTCGGTCCCGGCACAGATTTATCTGATTACCAAACCCTTCCTTCACCTCTGACAAGACATCTTGTGAATGTGGGGAATGCCAGGCCGCCACCGTGGTTCGGATTCCACGTTAAACTGTAGGTCCTTCATTTCATCTCACAATCACCCTACAATTACACATTAGCGTAAGTGCGTATAACCCGAACGGGTAGTAAGACGCGGTGCTAATAATAATAATAATAATAATAATTGTTCCAGTAGGCCGATTTGTTTTTGAGTCTATAAGACTTCAAAATAATATAATGAGGAAGAATACATTTCAACAAATCAAAATAAATGTTAGCCGGGACTAGTTTGTAAATTATTATTGACAAATTAATAACGAAATACATCATTCACAGTCTTCTTATAATTGTCCAGATAAACACCCTCCTAATAAATTTTTGAAATATCAAATGTCCAAAATATCCACCACCGCTCTTCATTCCATTATTTTATTTTGGGATGAATTAAAATATGTGTTAGAAAGAGAACGTTGAATTCAGCAATAAACATAACTAAAACAATGTTAAAGAACGAGTTAAAACATTTAAACACTTCTATCAAATGTAAGTAGAAATAAAAAATAAAATAAATATTTTTCTTTAATTATAATCGTAGAGATTTTTTGTATAAGCAGAAAAGTTTTTCGCCTTTTCCCCACCCATTTAGTTTGCCCATGCACTATTATAATTTTTGTATGGCAGATCACATCATGCACGCATCAATATAGAGTATTTCACCCCTATTTATTGTGGTTGCAACTATTATCGACGGGGCTATAAATGAGAAAATGAAAAAAAAAGATTACGTTTTCTACTTTTTATTTAGACTTTCTGTTAATACAAGTTATTTTTAAAATTACTTATTCCATTGTGTTTATTCATATATTTTTAGGTATGGCGGCATAAATGTACACCAAGTAAAGTTAATAAAAGGTTTGAACTTCAAATTTTAATCATTAATTTAATTTAATTTTACCGAGTCTTACTACCCGTTCGGGCTATACGCTAAATTTTATTAGAATATATTGTCGCCAAAAATGAAACAGTGTGCGAAATTTCAACTCACTTAGGTGAAACAGTGTGTGTATGAGGGAGGAGAGTGCTGTTACAGATTTGAGGGAAGATGTAAAGTCTGTTCACCGTAGGAATTGTTTTCTGAAAGGCCTTTTTCCCTACCAGAAATCTATTATATAGTGGGATATTGGTAGGGAAAAAACCTTTCAGAGAGTAATTCCTACCGTGAATGGAGTATATACAGAGTATCAGTGGTGCACCCATGAATTTTCTTTGGGGGGTGGGGGGTAAGCGCGCACAGCTCCATAGCTTGGGACACTTTTAAATGTTTTACTGAAAGAGAAAAATCAGTGGTGTTGAATCCTATTTGTATAGGGGAGAGGGGCCAGTTAGAAAAATAAAGAGTTTTGCCCTTTTCCCAGAGGCGAGTCCAAGGATCCTCTCCAGGAAAATGTTGCAAGAAAAATTTATCCATCCAGAAGCTATTTAGAGGGGTCTTTCCTTTGAAAATTTAAAAACCTAGATGATTCTATAAGCGTTTCTGAGTATCCGGATATGTTCTTCATCCGAATATTTAAAAAAAAATAAGTTTCCTTTAAAAGCTATTAAAAGTAGTCTTCTCCCGAAAAAAAAAAATAGCTGCTCTAGAAACTATTTGGAATGGTTTTTTCTTAAATATTTTTTGAAAATTACATGATCCTAGAAGCCATTCTATATTGTCTTAATCTGGCAAGTTTTTGACAATTAGATGCAGCTACAAGATATTTGGAATGGTACTCTCCTAGAAAATTTTTGAAAATTAATTTGTTGTCTTGGGGAGGGGGCAACTGCCCTATTTGCCCCGACCTCCTATGCACGCCACTACAAAGTGGAGTTAATAGAAGGGTTTTAAAAGAGTACAACGGGCACGTAGATCTAATAAAATCTAGACCGCGTACTGATCCATAAGTAATTACGGTAGCTAGAATGATAATTATGATAATGTATTTAATGTGCACTTTCTAAACGCAGGGAATGAATAAAGAGCCGCAGAACTAATGGTTTTGTTTTTAAAATAGTTTAAAGTAAATGCCACTTTTTGGACTGTCGGCTATCGTTCGTTCTATGACGATCCGGCTTTAGAGGTTGTCAGTCTTGGGTGTGTTTTTTCCACCGTTTCTTAGTACACCCCCCTGCGGGACGGGGTTTAGAATAGTCCCGCAGTAACCCCTGCTTGTCGTAAGAGGCGACTAAAAGGGGAGGCTTCTGTGCAGGACGTACCTCGTGTGGGACAAACCTATCCTATATCTTTCCTTTCACATCATTTTCTTCTTCCTTCACTTTCCCCCTTTTTCTCACTCTTCCCCCTTCGCTTTATCTATCCTTAACTTTTTCTTCCTTTCCCCCACCGTTCATCCTGCACAGAGGCCTTTGGCCTTTCCGTTGACGACCTTGGCAACTAACCCGGCTCTTCTCTGTTTATTATTGGATACCACTGCCTTGAGCTCCTAAATGAAAGTGCGCCGGTTGCAATACCTTAGTAGAAGGGCCTTAGGGATGACAATAACCGGGTACCCTACTTTGGGAAAAGATAGGTTGCGTTCATGAGGGCCCGGACGTAAAATTGGCACTTTCCTACACCCACTTGCTGCGACGACCTCTGTCTCGGCGATGCTCTATGCGAAGGTTGTCATGTCTAGCGTCGTATATAGCCTCTCGTCGGGACAGTTAACAGGGCCATATGTGGTAGTACCAACTTGGATCACCCTGGGTCTACGATCCGAGTACTGTGTAGGTTGTCCCCAATTACGGCATGGCCGATAATTTTGTCACCGCTGGCATCGTACTGCCAAACCCTGCTGGCAACTCACTGCCCGGCCCCTCACAGGGCCGTAATATCGATAAGAGGCGGAAACGGGTAAGGCCGTCTAGCCCTCAATTAGAAGAAATCCAGGAGGTGGTGAGGCCCCAGCCCCGCTTCCTGGTAATGTCTCGAGTGGACGAAGGTGAGAACATGAAACGGGTGAGCCCATTTATCCTCGAAAGAGCGATAAATGGTGCAGCCAAGGCAAGTGTGTCTATAAGAAAACTTCGTGACGGCACCATTCTCATACAGACAACATCCGACATCCAATCAGGCAACATACTGGCTCTTAAAGAAATACCGTTGAGCAATACGTCTCGTATACTGGTGAAGGTGGAACCCCACAGGTTCCTCAATGTTTGCAAGGGAGTGGTCACTTGCTATGACCTCGACTGCGTGAGGATTGAGGAAATCTGTGAGGAGCTAGCCCCTCAGAATGTCACTGAAGTATACCGCATAGTAGTGAAAAAGAACGGCAGTGAGAAAAAGACTGACACTTATATCCTTACCTTTGCGACTCCAACCCTTCCAAAGGAGGTCCGAGCGGGTTTCCACGTGCTCAGGGTCCGGCCGTATGTCCCTAACCCTCGGCGCTGTTTTCAGTGCCAGGAATTTGGGCATGCGAAGCTGCGATGCCGTGGTAAGCCAACCTGTGCGGATTGCGGACAGGAGGCTCACGATACACCGTGTGAGTCACCTAAATTCTGCGTTAACTGCAAGGGTTCGCACTCTGCTTGGTCTCGGGCTTGTCCGAAATGGAAGGTGGAGAAAAAAGTGCTTGAGATACAAACTGAAAAGAAGATTCCATACAACCAAGCACGCAAAGAATACGCATCTAGCCAAGCTCCGGTATTTCAGACCTCTTACAGTCAGATAGTTTCCCAGAATATCAATTGCCCCAACTGCCATTGCGCAGTTAACATTTCAAAGCCTTCTACGAGACCCGTGCCACTGACCTCTACTCGAGAAAAAAATAGTAATATCGCGCCGGCAACGGTGGCGATGAAATTAGTGCCCAAGGTGACAACTTCGGAGATGTTGTCTCCACCACCTGTGCCACCTAGGAATTCTCCTCGTGGCCCTCCTCTGAGAACATCCCCGAGTCCACCTCGGTTAACCCCCCCGAATCCACCTCGGGGAGCCCCCCGGGTCCACCTCGGGCAACCGACCCGAGCCCGCCTCGGGTAATCCCCCCGAGCCCGCCTCGAGGTACTAAAACAAGGGCGGCCGTTGTTGAGCCTCTCACACCCACCTCTGGGCTTCCGGAGGTGGGGACGAGTTGCGGAACAGTTGAGGCCGCTAAGGCGAGTCCCACTGGTGCCTTGAAGAAGGACCAGCGAGTGACCGCCGAAATAAATATTAAAAAAGCGTCGAAGGCCTTAAAGCCTTCGAACAAGAATCCGACTCCCCAGTCTCCCCAAAATAAGCCGAAGCCTCTCCTGAAGCGAGAGGTACAGGAGAGACTGGGAAAGGCAAGAGGGCCTAAAAAGGGCCTCAACAAATTTTTATTCTTAAAGGATAATGAAATGGATTGCGAGGATAACTAAATTTCATACTAATAACTTATGTCGCTACTACAATGGAATTGTAGGGGTTTCTATGCTCGTATAGAGGAAATCAAACTAATAATTTCTTCCCTGCATCCTTCCATCTTGTGTTTGCAGGAGACCCACTTCCGCCCAACTGACAACCCGATGCTCCGTGGGTACGATGTGTATCGTACCGACAAGCCTTTCTTTGATCGGGCTAGCGGAGGTGTGGCTATATTCGCACGAAGTACTATATATCATAAGAATATTAATATAGTTTCTGATCTCCACGTGATCGCTGTCAGAGTCTCCCTTCCTATGGAGGTAACCGTATGCTGCATCTACCTCCCACCAGGTGAACGTGTTTCCAAGAGGACACTAGAGGCCCTCTTTATACAACTTCCCGCCCCCTATATCATCTTGGGGGACTTTAACGCGCATAACCTGGTGTGGGGGTCTAATTTTACAGACGCCCGCGGGAGGATGGTAGAGGACATTCTTGTCTCGGGAAACCTGGTGTTAATGAACACCGGGACCCAGACACATTTCTCCACCTTTAATGGTGTATCCTCTGCCATCGACCTAGCTCTATGTAGCCCCGGGATTGCTGCTCACTTCCTTTGGGAGGTTCACTCGGACCTATGTGGCAGCGATCACTTTCCAATTCTGCTTTCAAAAATCCAAGATCCCCCCAGTACAGCGCGGTTACCCCAATGGGTTCTTAAACGTGCTAACTGGGATAAATTCCGCGAGCTCGCCATATTCGACGAACCCCATTCTCCCGACGTCGATGTTAAGGCTGGGCAATTTACTTCGACGGTCATAACGGCGGCGAGGGCATCCATCCCTAAATCCTCGCCAAACCCGCGCCACCGTCCTGTTCCCTGGTGGAACGAGGAGTGCCGGTTGGCTATTTCTAACCGTCGAAGAGCCCTGCGTATCTTTAATCGACGTCCTACTTCGGAGAATCTGGAGTCATTCCGGATTCTACGTGCTAGAGCTCGCCGTATTATTCGAGAAAGCAGAAGAGAGTCTTGGAGACAGTTTATTTCTACCCTTACTATTTCCACTCCCACAACCAAGGTTTGGGATCACATTCGTAAAGTACGTAGTAGCAAAAATACCATTTATAATATACCCGCACTCATGTCTAACGGTTCACTTGTCTCCTCCCCTATGGAGGTCGCCAATGTATTGGGCTCGATGTTTGCCGCCATTTCTAGCACTGCGAGCTACTCTAACGAGTTCGTGGTGCATAAGCGCAGCATCGAGCGCCTTAATATTGATTTTGGCCAAAGTCGGGGGAGGATTATAACTCCCCCTTTACTAAAGAGGAACTTACCTATGCCCTGTCCCAGGCGGGCAATACAACTTCTGGCCCTGATGATATCCATTACGAAATGTTGCGCCAACTGTCCCCTGCTGGACGGGCGTTCCTCTTAGACCTCTACAATTGTGTTTGGGAATCTCGTCAATTCCCAACACTGTGGAGGCAAGCAACCGTTATCCCAATATATAAAAGTGGCAAGGATAAATTAGAGCCAACTAGTTATAGACCGATAGCCTTAACTAGTTGTGTATGCAAAATATTAGAGAAAATGATCAATAAAAGATTTATATGGTATCTAGAATCCCGCAATCTACTATCCAATATGCAATGTGGTTTTCGCCGTAACCGATCCACGGTGGATCACCTTGTTCGCCTTGAGACAGCAGCTCGTGACGCTTTCCTCCATAAACAGCACCTCTTGGCTGTCTTTTTTGATTTGGAGAAGGCTTACGACACCACCTGGCGGTACGGCATTTTAAAAACCCTGTTTAATTGGGGGTTCCGGGGGAACCTCCCTATTTTTATATCTAATTTTATGTCTGATAGACACTTCCGGGTAAGGTTAAACAACACCTTATCCGATGATTTTATTCAAGAAAATGGGGTGCCTCAGGGTAGTATTTTAAGCACTACGTTATTCGCTATCGCGATAAATAGCATCGTGGACAACGTGCACGTACCTGTCCGTTCATGTCTTTTTGTGGATGACTACACAATTTATTGCAGTTCATCAAGTCTCCACAGGGCTGAACGACAGATACAACTCGCTGTAAACAATCTATGGTTGTGGGCATCTCGTAATGGCTTTCGTTTCTCTGCGGCCAAGACGACTGTCGTCCACTTCCATAGATTACGTGGAATACAGCCAGCCCCCAATATTTTAATGAACAACGTTGTTTTACCTGTCTCCGAGACCGTAAGGTTCTTGGGACTTTTATTCGATTTTAAACTAACTTGGATCCCCCACATCAAAGACCTGAAAGCGAGGTGTATTAAAGCTTTGAATTTACTTAAAGTTGTGAGTGGTCGCTCTTGGGGTGCTGATAGGGAAACCTTGATGCGTCTCTATAGAGCCTTGGTGAGATCAAAACTTGATTACGGCAGTTTTGTATATGGTTCCGCTAGACCCTCGGCGTTAAAGATGCTCGATAGCGTCCACCATGCTGGCATTCGACTGGCTACTGGTGCTTTTCGTACCAGTCCAGTCGTCAGCATCTGTGCTGACGCCGGTGAGCCCCCTCTTTCTTACCGGCGGTCTTACCTCCTGGCATCTTACGTGTCGAAACTGCATTGCATGCCAAATAATGTTGCTTACCGCCCTGTATTTCATCCCCCTAACCGTGTCTTGTATGAAACTAAATGGCGTAGTACAAGGCCGGTTGGGATCCGGATGCTATCTGTTTTCGACACGTGTGGGATAGTCCTGCCAAAGGCTATCCCCACATCACCAGGTCGAGTTTCTCCCTGGAAAATACGCCCTCCGAAATGCCATTTTGATCTTGCCAAGTTCCCTAAAGCGACCACCCCAAACTTTGTATATGAGAGGACTTTTAATGAGCTCCTCTCCACTCGCTTTCACGGATTTGAGCGCATCTACACTGATGGCTCTAAATCTGGAGTCTCCGTGGGATGTGCTTTTGTTGTGGAAGGATCCAATTTTAAATTTGGTTTACCTAATGAAACCAGTGTTTTTACAGCTGAATTATATGCCATTTTTAAATCTTTGTGTTTTGTTTACCGAAGTAGTCACCGTTCTGTCCTCATCTGCACGGATTCCATGAGTGCTATGTTGGCATTGTCCACTCTCTACTCGTGGAATCCTCTCGTGCAGATGATTCACGAACAAATTTTAAAAATTGATTCATTAAGCACCCGGCTCGCCTTTTGCTGGATTCCTGGTCACGCTGGTCTTCCAGGAAATGAACTGGCGGACCAGGCAGCCAAGGAGGCAGCACGTATGCCTCCGGAGGCGAGTTTGGGTGTCATGTTTTTAGATCTAAAGGGTTATGTTCGGCGTGGAGTCTTACGCACCTGGCACGAGCAGTGGGTCTCGACCCCTGCTCAGAACAAGCTGCGGTCCATCAGGGACGGTGTGTCGCGATGGCCCTCTTCTATACGAAAGTCTAGAAGAGAGGAGGTCATCGTGACGAGACTCCGCGTCGGGCATACTGCATTGACCCATAGTTTTTTACTAAGAGGGGATCCACCTCCAGTGTGTGAGTTTTGTGATACTCCCCTTAGTGTGCATCACATTTTGGTGGAGTGTCGCAAACTAGCCCCTATCCGTCTGGCTCTTGATTTTAAAGGTGACTTACGTTTTTTATTACGCGATAGTGCGGATGGAGTTATTTGTTTACTCCGTTTTATACGCCAGGCGGATCTTTTTAATGCCATTTGAGTCACTTTTATAAAGTGGCTCTTTTGGATATTATCTCATATTGAGATCTTTTTAACAGTTTTATTACAATTTAACATGTTGTTTTGTCTTTTTAACGTATTATAATTTTAACATGTTGTGTCAGTTTAACGTGTTATATTTTAATATGTTTGTTTTGTCTTTTTATTGGAGTGATACACTTGTGGTTTTTTTTTAGCAGGTGTATCACTTAATTTATACTAAGAGGCCATTTGAGCACTCCTATGGAGTGTCTCAGATGGTGAATGTTTTATCTCTTTCCCCAATGGGGATTTAGTTATGTTTTTCATATATTTCAAGGCCCTAATGACCTCGATGTGTCGATGGGCCTCTAAACAATAATAATAATAATAATCTTAGTACACGTTCGGGTTATGCGTGTAGGCTGCTCTACACTACTTCAAATAAATTGGAATGAAGAAGGTAGAATTTGAGGAAATATACCTGCTTTTAATTTGCGTGGAAGAAGAGTGGATAACAATTTAGAAAATGTTACCCTCAGTACACCTGATCAGTATTCTAACCCCAATCTCACCCTCAGTGACAATTTAGTCTAACACATTGGCTCCCAACCTTGGGTGCATGGACCAATTCGGAAATGACGTTAAAATCAGCTAAGAAATGAAGACTTTTTTTTTATTTCAATCACTTTTTCAAAGTAATCAAGATAATTTTTTGTGCGTTGTTGGCGACACTGCCCACCAGTTGTAAAAAAAATTAGGCTAGCAATCAAAAGGTAAGACGCTCGTGCGCATGCACGTGTTTATTTTCAAGCCCGCAAACCTTGGATTGGCCCCCTTTCTTCTTTCTACCCTCCTCCTAATCTACCATTGCAGCCACGTGCAACACCCCCAAATCTTCAACTCTGACTCATAAAAACTAAACAGCGTTGTCGACTTGAGTGGAAAGTGATTTGCGGTGCGCTCTGTTAAACACCAAACCCAATATTCAAAAACTGATGAAAACAAAACTATTCCAACTATCACACAAATTTTCAGTAATATTTTTCTGTACCAATTTGCTACCTGTATAAAATAAAGAAGTGACCAGAAAGTAATTTTTGTAAAGACTTTTAAAAACTTTTCCATAAAATAGAGGAGGGGTAGTGTGGGAATTTGATGGTCTACCGACATCCAAGGGGAGCATCAGCTGAAAAAGGTTGGAAAGCGCAGTGGCAACGTGTGACCTATTAAGTTGGTGAAGGGACAGGGTCGGGGGAGGTAACTCCTGAAGCCTATTAAATATATAAATAAGGCCATAAATAGTGTGTTGGGGACAAGTGTGTGTGCTTGGAGGGGGGTAAAGGAAGAAAGATAGAATTTGCTAGCAAATACGGAATCCAAAAAATAATGGTAATTAGAGATGAGCATTTTTCGGTAATGTTTTCAGATCATTAAAATCCCAGGGTAGGGTGGTGTATTTGTTAAGACTAGTCTTTTACTATAATATATTAATGGTTCAGTGCCAGAGTTACCCAAACAACAAAATTTTAAAATCACTGATTTTTGTCGAGCATGGCCGTAAATGATGTGTGCCAAATTTGTTTAACCTTCCCGATAGCTGTGTTCAGTGCTGATATCTAGTCAAAGGTTAGGCAGTGAGGACTAACAGGTAAGTTGTGTGGGCTATAATTGCCTAGCCAACAACAAACATGGCGGATGAGCAGTCAGACCTTGAGAACGTTTTCGGTATTTTTGAAGATAATAATGAAGTTGACAAAGCCTACGAACCAGGTTATGGGGATTTGGATTCTCAGGTATGTGTTATTTGTACTATGTATAGTTTTATCAAAAAATTTATTTATTTTAATTGTTTTTTAATGTATTGAAAATCATGTATGGGTTAGGCAGGTTTGTATCTTATAATGTTTCATAACCCATAATAAATGCAGAGGCTTAGACATAATTTTTTGATAAATATTTTTAATTATTTGTGAATATATTGCATTTGTATGTAGCTTTAGCATATATGTGTGGCCTGAAAATGTTGCATCTCCTGGGGCTCTCATCATGCCTTCTGAATCATATCAACAATGTTCTTCCATCGACAACAAAGATTTTCACTCTCTACAGTGACAGCTGTGGTGGGCAGAACCGTAATATTAAAACAGCTCTCTTCCTGTGTTACGCTTTACAAAATCACCTGAGTCTTGAGGTTATAAATTAAAAAAAAAAAATCATTCCAGGCCACAGTTTTGATAGCTGTGACTTTGGAGTCATCGAGAGGTCTAAAAGTTATCAAGAAGAAGTATACATTCCTGAGAAATGGGAAAAAGTCATAGCGGGACCAAAGAAAAGAAACCCACATTTCCAGGTTCATCGTATAACCAGTGAATTGTTTGTTCTTCTATACCTGGAAGACACTAGAAAGTGAAATTACAAAGAGGAAAATATCAGAAGAGAAACACAAAGTGAAATGGCTTAATATACGATGGTTACAGTACCATAAAGGCGAATCTTAAAAACTTTTTTAAAAATACAGCGTGTCAGACTTAGTAGATTTTTATGTGGTCGACATAGAACGAAAAGGGAATAGAGGGTGCACATCCCGAGATTTTCCTTAGCAATTGGAGCTTTTATCTACCAAAGGTAGGGCATTTACAAAGAAGACGAAAAAGGACTTAATGTTTTTGTTAAAATACATTCCACTAATTCACCACAACTTTTATCGAAGTCTTAAAGTGAAAGGCGAAGGACTTAAACAATCCAGAGATGTTGGATGTAACAGATGAAGACGGTGATTGAAAATGTCCTCTATATTTACTATGCTATACTTTTATTTACTTTATTTTGTATATTATGTTTGTTCCACATTGCACTTTGTGAGTCTAATAAAATAAAAATATTTTGAATATAATTTTCTTACCTTAGCCTTAACTTGCCTACTCCAAACTTTATGACTTGAAATATAATTTTTTAAAGCCAAACTTGCCAAAACTTTGCCCACTCCACACTTAAGGACTTGCAATCTAATTTCTTTAGGGCCAAACTTTCCTATAATTTATTTTTCATTTTAATTATTTTTAAATTACTCTTTTACATAGACTATATAGACCCAAAAATACAACAGAATGAAAATTATGTTTATCTGAGAAGTCGTTATTTTAAAAATTATGACTGAGTTTGAACTTCAAAATCTCATTTCAGAGTAAATGTTGTTTAGGCAACTCTGGCACAAACCACTCATATAAGTTATTACATATCTGGGAACTTCTACGTTAGTAATGCATTCGACCACCAAGCGCTGTGATCGATACGTGAGTGTGATAAGCGAACAGGAATCGCTGTTATTGCTTTATTATAATTCGTTTGATAATGATTCTGGTGTCAATGTCCTTAGGATAAACTAAATTAAAGTGTAAAATTTAAACCTGACCTATTTAGATTCCATTCGTTCCATTTAAATAGTTGTAGTTCTTTTACAGATACACAAAATTGAAAATTTTCCGAAACAAATATTAAGGGAGCTCTTTTTTTTTCGAATTTTCTAAAATGGAAAATTGTCCATCTCACATCTCTACTAAAACAAGAAGTACGCGCTAAACTATGCAAGCATCTAAGGTGGTTTTGGGAATTTAAAGATGCATGGGGAATTTCCAGAGTTTCGCGCTTAGTATTCAAACCTATTTCCACTGTCCCATCTGTGTAAACTCAATACTTGACATGACATGACATGACATGACATGGTAATTTGCCGAAAGTGCCTAGAACACGTGTATCTTTGCCAATAGCTTTGCAGTGCAGGGTTTTCTCCAAGTCTGATTCACTTTCAAGTGAATCCACAAGCAACCTAGCATCTCATTGTTATATGCTTACGGATATATTATTTTAAAAGTGATATTTTCGTACGTAGTTCAGAGGAGAAACCTGTACGGGAACAGTAAATAACCAGCGTAGTAACTACTTCGAAAAATACGACTTGCATTTACACGGTCATTGTTTTCATATTTGTTTTGTGAATAAGTATTAGTTATTGTTACCAACAAAAAAACTCATATGAAATTTTTTTTATATATCAAAAACATTTTTAATAACACATTACATATCAATTAAAACAAATAGCATATTTTAAAAATTATGATTATTACCATAAAATACGTTTAAACACAACCACGTCCGTCAAATATAATTTCAACAAAGATATTTCTTTTTACTTTTGTTAAGAAGACAAAAATTTTTTTTTCCAGCAGTCCGTCTTACTACCCGTTTGAGCTATACGCCTGACAAGGGAATTATTATTCAACCTGCTTTGGTGGTCGAATGTTCTAAGCCAAGGCAACACTCTCGTGATAGGCAAGACACCCGATAACGAGGATATTAGGGTTCGAGTCCTGGTCGGGTGTATTGAGGTTGGTTTTCCCAAAATGGTTTTCTACTCTCCCTACACGTGAATGTGGTTAAACTTACTCTAAATTCAACCTTACGCATCTCTAACTCATTAGTATAATTAGCACATATATATATGTAGCCCGAACCGGTTGTAAGACGTGGTGCTAACAAAAACATTATAGGCCTCATTCATTTTACTGATGTAAGACTACTTGAATTTCTGCACGCGTCTGTCTGTACTTGAACATTACCGAAAATAATAAAGCTGCGCCGCTACTAAATTACGCTAAAGTTCTGATGATACCTACTTGTTTTACTCATTATCACCATGATAGTAGGTCGTACACACGTCATATTTAAATTGTACTGATTTAAGTACGGAAACATCGCCCGTGTTTACGGGGAATTACAGACCAATAGCCATAAAAGCTTATCTTCACGCGGATAAACGTGGTTCGTTCATTCATAGTGGTATTTACTTCATACGTATGAGGTCAATGCGTTATAAAGCTATGTATTATATATAAACCTTAAGTCAGTTATAAGTGGGGTCTTTCCCACCGCTCCCCTAGTCTGTTTAACCATCTGGAGCATCCTCATATTTTGACTTATGGTATAAGGATGAGGGAGGTAGAATTTAAATAAACTGTACCTGAAGGCTATGTAGAGTAAGAGTAGAAAATTATTGAGGTAAAAGCCACCTTAGTTTACCCGGTAGGGATTCAAATTCCTACCTTGCCTTCACCAGCAAACCAGACAGGACTGGCCAGCCAGCGGTGCCAGATTTTTTCCCTGGCTTATGCCACCAGGGCTTTGTCGGCTAGTCATTCCTAGTCTTCTACTGGCAGTGGCGGATATGTAACTGTTTTCTCGGTTGGGACATCATGTAGGTGCGGCTACTTTTGCCCACTGAGATGAGTTGATGATAATGATGAGGATTATGTAGTGCCAGTACAAGTCTTAAATTTAACTTAAGCCTAATTAACCAGACCATGGCAAACATAAGAACAATTCCCCTTCGGGGAAAATACTTGTGGTACAGCCGTGAATTGAATTCGGGCTCTCTATATCACTAGTCATGGATGCTGAACATTAGATAAGAGGCCAGCCCTTGGTGCTAGCAAAGTAGCTGTTCGTTAGTGTAAACATAGGTGTATTTAGTTGGTTTTAGTATTATTTTGTTACTACTTCGGACAAGGAAGTGTTTTAGCATATGATATTAATTTCCACATTACATTTGGTTAACAATTGATTCGAGACCTAATTAAATAATTGTCAACTCACATCAGTGCAATAATTACATTGGTTGCGTACAAGTTTTACCCAGACATTGGCGTGGGAATGGGGAGGTACGGGGTTAACTTTCATCCCCCAACCCCACCCAGAAATAGAAGGGGTTAAAAAGTATCATTTTTATCCCTCTCTCCTCCCCCCCAAAAATAATATAGTAAAACATTTAAATAATGTAAGGATCTTGTTGAAGCAAGATACAAAATTCACACTAAGTTAATATAGTAAAAATAAAATGTACTTAGAGCACACACTGAAGAGATTTTGAAAACTCTGATAGTGATACCAGCAACATCAGCTACTGTAGAAATAAGTTTTTCAATGCTTATACGAATAAAAATCTATCTTTGCTCCATGATTAGGTAACGTAGACTAAATCATCTGTCTCTGCTTAATGCACACCCTGAGAGAGTCAACAAAATTGAAGTTACAAAACTATGTGGTGGTTTTATAGCTAGTAGCGAATATAGGGCAAAGGTGTATGGACACCTACTTTAATTTTCAGTGTTTCATAATTTTTAGCTGAGCCGCATCAGATATAATTTTTCTTAATTTGTTGTGTGTATTGATTATAATTTTTGGCATGCCTAAAATAAATGAGGAAAATGCACAATGGGACCGTTAAATACAGGTATCTCTTGTTATACGCGATTTCGCTTTACGCGTTTTTGATATAACGAAATGAAGCGTATTTTATTTTACGGGTCCCTACGTTGTGCGCCAATTTAAGTGTTATAGAAATATTACTGCTTACGTTGGGCGCCAATTATGATGTTTTGGACGTCTCTCTCCGCGTCGATCGATGAATTCTGGATCTGGTTCGTCGCATTGGGCGTCGATTGAAGTTATACCGTTTAATTAGCTGATAATTGCCCCGTGGTCGAGCACTAATTAAAGCGGTCCGGTATTTTGATGTGGTGAGCTAATTGGTATTTATAGCCCCGTGATCGAGCGCCAATTAAAGAGTTATTGGTGATTTAAATATTGTATAATTAATACACACTTTTTATGTTGACATGTTTTTTATTTCTAAATCTCGGTTTATTTCTAGAGAAAATAGATCATGTCGTCGAAATATATACGCGGCCTATAGTACGAGCGCGGACAGGTGCTCAAGTTCCGAGTGGTTCAAGGACTGTACGCCAAGTGACTAGTGCCT
This sequence comes from Timema cristinae, assembly GCA_039000515.1. Lineage (NCBI taxonomy): Eukaryota > Metazoa > Arthropoda > Insecta > Phasmatodea > Timematidae > Timema > Timema cristinae. The sequence goes on along the minus strand of JBCFYV010000012.1, from coordinate 33,178,944 downwards.
AGTGAGTTCTGAGTAGTACTGCCCTTACATTGCACCATCCTTCGTATATATACATTGCTCATGGAAGCTTCGAGAAGGTTTAGTTTAGAAAAACAAAATACAAGACAAAAACATCTCGGTTTTACTGGGAGGTTCTAGAGCCGGAAAATGACTCAAGTTACATTTAAAAATCTCTCTTCGAACCTTCGAGAAGAGGAAGTTATTATTTAAAAATCTTATATTGTCAACTTGACCTTACTAATGTCACGTGCGTGACGTCACTGATCAGTGGCTTTTGCCTTCTTAGAAGAAGAAGTGCTTTAAGCGCCATTTAATATACTATATAATTTAAATAAAATTAAATACGTTTATAAAATTAGGACTATATTATTGTCAATGCTTTCACATACTTTTCAGGGGCAAAGTTACATTACAGCAATTAAAAAAAAAAAAAAAATGCATTTTTGGCTGTAGTTTCACAATCATCCTGTGCCGGTGGTGGCGTGACCTTGTGCACGCACATTTCAGTCAGGACAATAATGATCTTTACTGTACAGTTTGGTTTTGGGGGGGGGGGGGGGGGGGAGGAAATTGACAACATTGGAGATGCAGGGACAGAAGTTAAACAGTCCTGTATGAAGGGAGTTTGGAAAAATATTTGGTCTGAGGTTTCTGATTCTCATGATTTCGATCCTGAACACGAGATTTCCAATTCAAGACACGACATAGTTGGTATAGCAAGATGTTGGATTTGAGGACATAAACCAGGCAAATGTGGATAAACTGCTCCAATTCCACTCAACAGAACTCACCAAAGAAATGGAGAATGGCACAAAGGATGAAGAGAAAGATCCTTATGTTGTTGAGCCTATCAAACAACTTTAAACAAAACAATTTGCGGACTTTTTTAAAAGCATAGTGCATTAGCATCATTGACGATAATGACCCTAACATGGATAAAAGCGACAAAGTTGCCAGAGAGATTCAGAGCTCCTTGGGTTGCTACAAATAACTCTATAAAGAGAGGAAGAATGCTGCCCTCCAGTTGAGTCTTAACCGTTTCATCAAAAAAGTTGAAAATCGTCAGTCTAACGACCCTGAGCCTTCACGACAGCAAGAGATTACCATCCCAGGGCCTTCAGCTCACCGTCCAAGGGCCTTCAGAAGAGAAAGGGCCTACTGCCCAGGAGCCTTCAAGAGAGCAAGAGCTTACAGCTGAAGGGCCTTCAAGAAAGCAAGAGAGTGATAATCCAGATTTGTCAGATGAGTTAATTTATCATGCGATTTAAGATTAACAGTAAGTATACCTGAAGCATTTTATTATATAAACTAATTAAAAATTGCATTTGTTTACAAATCTCAGGGGATTGAAGATTGGCAAAAGGTGTAGACTAGTATTGCACTAGTTAGATAAATTAATAAAAATTGCACTCATTTACAAGTTTTAGGTTTTCATTTAATTTTTCCCTATTTCTTCCATGTTAAAATCATTTCCCTTTACATGTGTTCGTGCATGCGATTATTTATCTGAACCAATCACTCGCGTAGTGCGACGGACAACTGTATTACATTTTCCTCTTTTGTTTTTTTGTCAAATCTCAACAATGTTAGTCCCTATAAAATCACATGATTATTTTTACCCCCAACCCCAAATTAAAACGTTCCTGTGCCACTGTACCCAGATACTGTTCACACGACATGTATGTTTGAATACAATATTATAGCAATACGATGGATTAATTGCCTTCTACCTGTAACACTGTTTATGAAATTACGTCGAAATAATATATTTCCTCAGTCTTTGAAATAGAAATATAGGTACTAATTAACAGAAATAGAATATTTACTGTGAAACACAAGACTTATTAGTCATTTTAAATCAAACTGTTTTATATTTTTAGAGTATTTTTCTTTTAGGTAATATTACAATAAAATCTACCTTAACGGATACCTCTCAATAATGGATTCATCCTTATAATAACGGACAGTTTAAATTTCCCTGGTGAAATAACATGAGTTCCTATGGCAAAACACCTTCCCAATAACGGACCTTCTCAATAACAGAAACGAACGCTTCTAGAAACGCACATTTACGCATGCAAATATCAAAATACTGGACAAAAACTCTCAACATCAGTTTGTATATTTCATATTTCACAGGTTAGGAGCGACACTCGTGTTTCTATTACTATAATAGCTTATTGTGACACAAGAAGAGCCAAAAGGACTTCAAATAACATTTGTAAAGGAGAAAATAAATTTCAAAATTACAGATTTTTTTTTTGTTAACCACAGGCAAATCAATGAAATAGTGGTGATTAAACATTCTTAGAGCATTTGACACCATCCTTTTGGAGAAAGTAAAGTGTTTAAAATCTCTTTAGTGAAAATCGGTTTCTCAAAATGTCCATTTTCTTGAAAATAGTTAAACCGCAGGAATTATTTCCTTGGTTTTTCTTCTTTTTAGTCTTTGAACTTCCAAATTTAGTCCAGCCAGCCGCGGTGTCAAGAAAAAATGAAAATTTACCATCCATCCCGGATATTCCTGTTCTGTATAGTGTATAGTACAGGGTTTCTTAAATAGGGGTCCGTGGATGGGCTTCAGGGGTTCCGTGAACCGAAGAAAAAAATTACAAATTGTATATTAAAACTTGAATTCAATTACGAAGTTTGCTGTTTCTTCAACAAGCAGAGTATTTATTACTTGGTGCCATCCAAGGCCGTATTCAGCCAATAATTTCAGGGGGGGTTTGGTGGGTACATCCCTCAAATTGCTGGATGCTAGTAAATATTATAAATGATAGGCAATTATAGAAGCTATGTAAAGTGTTTTTTAAATTTTTATGGCATAATAAAAAACCCTAAATACCAGAGGCTAGGACAAATTCTAAATATTAAACACCTCTAGAAGTTCTCTGAAGTGTTTTTTTTATAGTAACACAACCCCCTAATTTGTACGTGTATCTTAATTTGGATATTGTTTGAACCAAAAATAAAACCCTATATATATTGTTCACAAAATTTTTGGGGGTTTGAACCCCCAAACCTCTCCTGGCTACGGGCTTAGTACTATCAAAACAAAAAAATTAAAATAGCTTGAATATCAAAGATGTTATGTGCGCTGCACTGTTGAAGACTACTCCTTAATTTCAACTCCTTATTAAAGCAAAACAACAACACCCTTTTAATTGATTTTTTAATTTTGAACAGTTTCTAAAGCTCACTTTGAAGTTACACACTTTCACATTTCACTTTCCTTTATGAAGTTACCATTAATTTTTGTATAAAAAGGAAAAGTGAGAGACATAATTCGTTGTAAAGATTGTTTTTGTATTATTCCCATGTGATTGTAATACATTTACACTGAAATAAAGTAAACTAGAAAATTCCGCTACAATAACGTAAACCACTTTTTGGCTTCTAGTAAAAAACTACATTTTTTTTAGCATTTTGATTTTTGGTTAAAAATTTAAAAACAACCTCCAATTTAAAAAAAATGGAATTTTATTAGCGGTTGCACATCTTCAAGTTATCGCATTGTTATTAAAGTCCTTATTTGTAAATTTAGGCCAGTAAAAAAGGTCAATATTGGGTCATATTAAATAGAGAAAAATTCTACTTCCAGTTTAAAATTTTGAAGTTTTACTAGCCATTGCATATCTTAATGCCATTGTATTGCTATTAAAGCCCTCATTTGTGAATTTTGGCCAGTAAAAAGGTCGATAATTGGTCTAAAAGGTTAGACATTTTTGTATTAAAGCGATAGATAGCAAGCAAAATTTTCTGAGTGTGTATTTACGTCAATTTTTACGGAAAGTGGGTTCTTGGCCTTTGTTCTTGTCAGTTTCTCATAGGGGTCCGTGACCCAAAGAAGATTAATAACTACTGGTATAGTAGATAAAATCCATTTCTCTTGGAAAATATTTTATTTGACGAAGTAGGTCTTTTAATTTCCTAATAAATTTAACTTTATATAGCCAACGAACACCTATGTAAAGAAGTTGGTCTCCAAACCGGCAGTCCAGATCTTCTGTAAACTCTCTGAACAATTTCCATATTTAATGCCCGGGTGCTGTAAATAATTCTTAAAACAACTTTAAAACACAATCCATGGTTTAAAAAAATATACTCAAAGAGCTTAAACGTGAATTGTACATTGACATTCTAGAAATGATGGAAACTGTTAATTTTTTTGTCATAACGAAAGAAAACCCATATGAATACCTGTCAATTAATTCACGAGCACCATCTATGGTTATGATGGTTAATTTTTGAATAGACATCTTTTCTTAAATTAAGTAATTCTTGAATTTGGCAAAACTATCTGCTCTTGTAGTTGTTCCGGCTATTAGTATGATTTTCGAAAATCCCTTCTTTCTTGAAAAATTGTTGAAACTTATCTTAACAAAAATGCTTAGTTGAATAATTGTGCTAACATTATTATGTGATTCATTCGACTGTAAAAGTTAGGCAATAAAATAATTATACATTAATTTTCTTAAGTTGATTGACCAAATATGTGGCCATGAACTCGAATAAACGTGTCACATTGCACGCTGATAGTTGGACATAATTAATTTCATTCAATATATATGTTTTATTTTGAATTCAGAAAATAGTTCTACAGCAGTCTCAATAAAGGCCTCCCTCACGAACTCACCATTAGGAAAAGGTTTGTTCTTATTACCCAGCATATGAGACTTTGAACGAAGCTACAATAGCAGCAAGCCACTCCACTAAAAGCCAAAGATCACCTATGAAAAGGGGCAGGTTACTTGTGCTATTTTTTTAAACAAAGTTAAGCTTCAAAAAACAGTTTAGATTGGTGATCGATGTCAGCATTTGCATGTCTATGACATATATATATATATATATCTTCGTTTTACTAGACACATTGACCTTAAGACGGCAACACATTAATATTAACAATTATAAACAATCAAGGTTATTTTGGTCTCACTCGAAAATGGCGTGAAAGAATTTAATAGATTTTCAAGCTTAACAAACCCAGATATTAACTTTTAACTCTGATTGATGTACATCTTATGCAATCGACTAGGAGTTTCCAACCTCTGCTATATACTATACATCAGATCCGACGTTAATGACACATTCAACAACCAAATACTGTGTCAAGGTCGTCTTGCTTTAGCCGATAGGCGATAGCTTTATTGTAACTCATTTGATAATATTTCGGCCGTTGACATCCTCAGAATGAATTAAACAGTAGGGAAAACTTTAAATTCAGGATATTTCTATTGCATTTGTTCTATTTAAGTAGATGGAACATTTTTCAATTTAATACAAGGGTTAATAAATAGAACGGTAGTTTCTATTTAGATTAAGTGCACCCGTATAAGTGCTACGAGAGAGAATGGGAATACCACAGTTATAAATCACATGTAAAACTCCAGCTCTCAATGCACTCGACCGGATTCTAACCCTGAATTTCCAGTCAAAAGCGGCCAACTGTAATGAAACGTAAAATATATATATATATATATATATATATATATATATATATATATACACACACACATGCTTTATTTTAGCACCACGTCTTACTACCGGTTCGGTATATATGCCTATGTACTAACTACACTAATTTGTTAAGAATTAGGGAAGTTGAATTTAGGGGATGTGTACCAGCATTTGTGTGCAGGGAAAGTGGAAAAAATTTTAGGAAAACCACCTTTAGTACATCCGACTGGGATCGAACTCCGATATTCCTGCCTTCAGCAGTTTGTTTATTGTGAGCGTAGTGGCTTGGACCATGCGGTCACCGAAGTTGGTTATAATGTAATTAATTACACTTATACTTAGATTTTTTTTACGAATGGGCATTATTGTAGCACCTTTTAGAACTTAATTTTTTTATTCTGGTCAACATTAATCCAATTTTACTATTTAACATTTGTTTATCTATTGATAAAATCCCCCTATCAAAAGTGATAGCTGCATATTTTGAAATTATTATTAGTTATCATTTATGTTCATTCGAAATATAATTGGAGGTATTATAATTTTCTCTTCATAAAATCGTAAAAATATAATCTATAGCTTTGTCAGCAATGACCGCCAATGAGTCAAGGAAATAAATTTGGTTATTTTATCTTATTTTTAAAATTTTCTTATGATAAATCAGCTGTATCTGTATAATTTTTGGTCTTATCAACTATTCAGTCATTTAAGCTGTCAAGATCCATGGTGATCACTTTAATTTAGTGAATAGAGAGGTTGGTGATAAAATAACAAATAAAATTAATTACAATATATTATCTTCAATAGAATATTTAGGCCTACTACATATACACTTGCTAAACAAGGGCTTATGGCACCATTAGGGTAATAAACTGCCGTAGCTGAACAATTATATATAATTAAAAATATCGGTGAAGTATTATCTTATTTTACAAGCGAATTATGTAAAGAAACAGGATTGTATTTGAAATAGATTTTACTAAATTAACTATTACTTATTCTATAGAATTAAGAACCCGAAAGTTCATTGCCGCACTTACAAAAGCACGCAATCTATCTCTATCATGAGCTAGTTATATCCAGTCCACCTCATTACACTATCTCATTCAGGTCCATTCTAAAGTTATCCTCCCATCTGCGTCCAGGCCTTCCCAATGGTATCTTTCCATTGGGTTTGCCAGTCAATACCTTGAACACGCTTCTAGAAACTCCCATTCGCGCTGCATGTCCTGCCCACCGTAACCTACAAGACTTGATAATCCAAACAATGTCCTGTGATGAGTACAGGGTATGTAACTCATCGTTAAGTAACCCCTTCATTCTTCAATTCACTAACCAATATTAAATAAAGTTTTAACCATCGTGACTGACCTAATGATTTTAAAGCACGAACATTTTCGAATGATGATGCGAGTATTATAAGAGCACGAGCGGATATTTGAATAAAGAACAAGTCCAGAGGCAAAGGAGCGCATGCGTGGATATTTTGTGATGGAGCAATACGTAAATAAATAATTAAAAGTCAAATACTGTGTTTTATACCCACACACACAGTTAGGTTAAGTATTACCACAATGACTATCACCCGCATGCCCGTAAGTACCCTTATTTCCGTACCCGTACGAGTATAATTCTTGATTTAATCAGAGTTAGCTCAGTGCTAGAATGTTCATTTCTTGTTGGGAGACTGCGGCTTGGAATGTACTGTTTTCCCCTCCTTGTATTATTGGTTTTTCATCATCCCTTAAGATTAACGTTGTTGCTTTTCATTGGCATAAACTCTTTTTACACGTATACTTGTATTATTTATTGATGAACCGCATTGTAGGCCACGAGGACTGACGTT